>VSMD01000313.1:0-49202 GCA_008750895.1 Mirza zaza
TTTTTGAGACAGAGTCTCACTTTATTGCCCAGGCTAGAGTGAGTGCCGTGGTGTCAGCCTAGCTCACAGCAACCTCAAACTCCTGGACTCAAGCAATCCTGCTGCCTCAGCCTCCCAAGTAGCTGGGACTACAGGCATGTGCCACCATGCCCGGCTAATTTTTTTTTTCTATATATATTAGTTGGCCAATTAATTTCTTTCTATTTATAGTAGAGATGGGGTCTCGCTCTTGCTCAGGCTGGTCTTGAACTCCTGAGCTCAAACGATCCGCCCACCTCGGCCTCCCAGAGAGCTAGGATTACAGGCTTGAGCCACCGTGCCCGGCCTGATTTTTTTAAAATTGTTTTTCATAGGTGTTCACTGGTACTTCAATGGAGTTTTAATTTTAATTTTCCTTATGACTAGCAAAGTGGAACAACTTTTGGTATATTTTATGCTGTTTGGAAGTGCCCTTCCAAGTCTTTTGCCTATATTCTATTGAGTTTTGTTCTTTTATATTCTTCTTCACACTTTTATGTCTTTCATTTCCACATGGATATCCACCAGATCTGGAACCAGTTATTTATGGAAACATTTTTTGCCATTGTACTGTGATATTGCTTTTGATATATGTCAAATGCCTGTCTATAACTGGGTTGTTTCTAGATTTTCTGTTGTGTCCCATTTGTCCATTTTTTCTTTTCTCTTTTTCCACCAATACTACATTGTCTCTATAACATGTTTTTATGCCTGGTGGTATAAGCCTTTCAACTTTATTTTTTTGCTACAGTGCCTTGGCAATTCTAGATCCTTTACCATTCCATATAAATTTTAGAATAACTTCCACAGAAAAATCTTCTAGGATGTTGATTGATATTAGATAGGATCTATAGGCCATTTTTGGAAGGACTTACTAATGTAAAATACAGCTTATAATTCATAAACATAATGAATCCCTGTATATATGTACTTTCTTTAATTTCTCTGTTTTCTATCAATGCCTTTCACATATTTCTCAATGCAGAGGACATTGAGATTGAGAAAAAGGGATGGTGAAAATTGTACTTATCAAAACATGGCTTCTTCTACAAGTCCCTGTCTCATTGGACAGAGACAATATTTAGGTATTCTACTAAGAATATTAACTTTCTGGTACCTTCTTTTGGTTATTAATATGAAGTAATAAAAGTGTTCTTTGGCTTCTTACAGTTAAGAAGTGTTTTATACCCCCTTTCCACTTATTCATGTCTAGATAAGTGTTTTTGATTAAACAAGAAGAATAAATTAGAAGAATCATTTGACTGTGAGAATAATTATAATAAGCATATTCACACAGATGGCTACACTTTTTAAAGTATGTGCACATACTAACACATATCCACACCTCAATTCACAAAGACAGGTAAAACTCGAAAGAAAACACAGATAATAATGATAATTATGGAATTATTTTGTTGGGAAGCAATTTTTCTCTTAAAGAGGAAGAGGTTTAATGGGCTCTACTACAATACCACTCTACTGCCCTGCCTCCAGACCCTTACCAACCCTTAGCAACATATTTAGGGAAAGATATTTTTGACAAATACTCTTTCAGTAGGTTTTCTAGAACAAGGGCAAGAAGGTCACTACAATGCCCAGTTTACTAAACTAATCTCAAGTGACGTTGAGAGGGAAGGGACTGGCTTGAGAATCGTGCGGATATTCTCTGCTGTCCTGAGGGAAGAATGAGAGAAGCAGTGACCACTCACATTCTCTCTGGTCAGAATAAGAGACACACACTCATCAGAAGAGGGGTCTAGTTATCAGCAGAACTTGGGTCATTAGGAAATCAGATAGGGGTTAAAAGTCAATAAACTAAAAACAATTCTGGTGTATTTGTTGAACATTAACTTCTCTATGGAGAAGTGGAAAGAAGTGATCCTTTAGCTGCCTGAGGTGGGGTCACAGGTCTGTAGATGGACACAGAGGATATAAGAAGAAGAAATGGAAGTTATATGTGTTGTTTATTCATTGTATCCGAATTCACTGGGTACTTGCCATAGGCCAGGCAACTTGTAGTTTCTTTAAAATGCTTTACTTCAGTACTCTCTAAAATATGCGTGTCACATGTTGTCATACCTTTGTATCAGTAAATCAAGAGACTCTAATAAAAGAAGTAGAGTGATTGTCTCAAGTGAAACAGCTAACAAATTGCAGAGCTAGATTTAAATTTTTCCAGTAACCTCTTTTCATGGGCTGGTGTGTGTAGGGACAATATGTACAACGAGATTATTTACCTTCCTACTTTTACATGAGTTATCTCATTTAATTTTACAATCACTCTTTAACGTCACTAGAAGCACCATTCTTTCCAGGTATAACTCAATTGAAATCACATCTCCCTTGTCATGTCAATGGATAGTAAGTACCTCTAGGGTCCTTACTGCGAAAATTCAGGCTCTCAGGAGCAAATCTTGTGGAATACAGAAGCAACCAAATCCTTCAATATTTTCACCTTTTCTCATATCCATTAAAACTTATAGCTTTTATGAATTGATTCAAAATGATATATTTATATATAAATAACTTATATAATTTTGCTTGCTTTAATCAATATAAAGAAAAGAGTCAAGATAATCTTGGAAAAATTAAGAATGCAAGGTTACTCCATCACTTCCCTAAGACTAGTTCTATGTCTGTGCTAAATCATGATAAATTAAATTGCATTTCCAAAACAGCATCTGAATGGGGAACCATCACAATTTTCATCTTGAAAATTTCTGGATCATTGCTCTGCAAGAGTTTGCATCCTGAGCGTTTACTCACTTGATAATTTCATGAATTTTTTAGATGAAATTCAATAACAAATTGAGATGAATTTAGTTATTTCTACCTCTTTGGTCCTTGCCTGATAGGATTGAAGAAAATCAATTTGGAGTGTCTATGGCAGAAAATTTTTCCAGAAAATCTCTGTATCATGCTTTCCTGGATATGCTTATTCCTTACCCCACAGATGTTCTAAACAAGGAAGGCACTAGTTGGTAGACACTGAGCAAAGAGGGGAGAATCACTCTGAATATATGGTAGCAAAAGCAATGGGAAAAGAAGGAGTAGAGTGCTGAGGTGGGCAGGGACAAAGTGACACCAATGTGAGAGGTGTATGTGCTAAATACCTTGGGTGGGGATTCTCCATGGGGTAGCTACAGCATAGCCTGCAATGCCATGACATCTGTGGTTGTAATGACAAATAAATCAAATCTGACCACAGAGAAAGCCACATGAGACCACAGATTCAGCCTGACCACTTGTTCACAATACATCTAGGGGAGAATCTCATTAAGGCAGAACAGGATGTAGGGGAACATGAAGCAAAAAGGCTCACTCACAGCACATGTTGTTTCGCCACAGCTTTTCTTTCCTTGACCGCCAATGATTGGAGAAAAATGGCACAGTGGCCACATCTAGTGTCTAGATGGCCATATCTAGTGACCACCTCTGACCAACACAGGAGGACATATAGAAGATTCAAACCTGGCATGGTTGAGGCAGCTATAGAAGTTGATTTTATGGGTTTAGGAAGCAATAAAATTGATAATAAATTAGGTAGAAGCCAGAGCCCCTCCTTCCTTGAGCTAGAAGGGACAGGAAGAAATACATGGGCTCATAGAAGAAGTAGGCAATGCAGGTCACATCAGAGAAGGCTGATACTTCTCACAGCAGCCAAAACATAGCTCATAAAGAACATGAAACACATCATGAATTGGGAATCCTCCCACCTGGGAAGCACAAGAAGCAGGTGTATGTTGTGGTGGGGTGGGGGTGTTTATCTTCAGTGGTACCACCATAGGATAACTCCTGCCCTAACATTTGGGGGAGGAACCTACCCCTGAAGAGACTAGCCAAATAACAAAGAAATACTATTTCTGAGAAAGTTGGAAATTATGAGAGCCAAGTGATTAGAAAATTGTATGAACAAAAAACCTTTTATCATATATTAATAATCACAACTTTTTTCTTCTAAATTAAATCTAACAAAATTGTCACCTAATGACAGTCTTTAGAAATCACAGGCCTAATTTTATAAAATGAAGAATAAGCATTTTAAATGTTAATTCTCCAAATAGATATGAGACACAGTAAATGCTGCATTAGCCCTTGTCCTTTGCTTCCACATAAAAGTCAATTGCACCTAAAGAAAGAAATTACTTTTCATTATGCCTGTGGGCAGGTCTAAACAGTCTGCTATATTATACACATTAAATTAAAATAAATTAGGAAAATCAGGAAGATATTAGAACAGGGAGAGGGAGGGGGAGAGAGAGCAGGGGAGAGAGAGACAACTAACAGTCAGACTCTTGCCCATTCTTCTTGTACACTTTTAAATTATATATAGCACCCAAAAGACCATTTCCATGATTTTACCTCCTTGTTATGGGGCAAGCTGTACCTGTCAAGAGTTTGCTGTTTTCCTTTGGAACCCATTATTTTCCCTAAGAGTTCCAACATGACATGCCCCACTTTGAATTTGCCCAGGGTTCCTTGGTTAAAACACACAGTGGGGGATTTCTGTGCCTTGTAAACTTAAACCTAAGCTCCTTGGAAAGATAGTCTGGATTTTGCTCTATAGCATCGTTTGTCACAGCAACCACTTGGCTGTTCCTTGTAGATCTCTTATGGTTCATTGTCTTTATAAAAGCTGATACCACTGCTTTGAACTTTCTCACCATTTTTATCCATCTGATGAACTAAAACTACTCAATTTAATCATCATTTCCTTATTGATATCTTTTCTGATGCTTAGATAGAACTACCTTTCCTCATTTGTACCCTGTTCATGGAGTCATTGCATTATTTGGACCACATGTATTGCATTTCTATTTTTTTTTTTCAAGTCTATCTCTTCTGACTAATGATAAGGTCTCAGTTCAATGTTAGACTGTGTCTCTTCATGCCCAATATGGGTGCATTCTGGGTGCGTCAGGTCACTTATTAATAAATCCCTGACTTACAGGCTCCCTGCCAACAGGAGAATTTATAAATATACACACTTCCTGTGCACACATAAATAGGTTTTCTGTATTGGGAGGTAGGCAGGTCTGATCAGTGATTGTGGTTTTATTCTGATAGGTGAGGAAATGGAAACAAAGTTTCTGGGGCAGGGGAGGGCTTCCAAACTGAGAAAAGTCCTGAGTGGGAACTAAATCTCAGGTCTCCTCACTCTGCAGTGCTCCTCTTCCTCCTGTGTTACTGCTGGGTGATCTCAGGCCTAATGTCTGGGAACCTTGGGCAAAAGGATGATGCCTTAGCGCCAGTGTGCTCAGTAGCTGCTGCTGGAAGCATCACCATTGCCACTGCGTCCATGAACCAACAGTGCCTTTCAGCCTCATGTGCTCACTTTCCTTGTGAGGTGAGAGCTCCCATGAAACCTATATAGTGGCTCATTCACTTTTTAAATCCTACATGAGACCTCTTTAGAACACAGTATTCATCATTTGCATATTTGTTCATTTAACAAGTAAACTTGTCCTATTTAAGCACTTACCCTCTTCCAGGCATGCAGGGATAAGAATGTCTGCTCTCAAAAATGACTTAATCAGTTGGGAAAGGAGTAAAAAAATAAGATTGTTCTTGTAGTTACTGAATGAATGAAAGAGCAAATGGATGGCTCCCTCTCCCATGTGAATTTAATAAACCTAGCCTCAAAAAGATTTATTGGTAATTCAAGCCACCATTGAAATACATCCAGAGTCCAGGTTACCACATGTCAGACTTCTCTACTCCTTTTCCTGAGCAACACTTCCTCCCCCCTCAACAGGCCTTCTCTCCCAATGTCTTGCCCACGTACCGCAGTGGCTGTGCGCTGTTACTGCTCTGTTTCTAAAGGTGAGAGAACTGCCCTTACACGTCTGGTTCAGAACATCCACGGAGCCCTTTCTACTCAGTCAGGAAGCCAATTGAAAAGGGGAGAGCTTGTGAGAGGTATCCTGTCCCTATCTTATTCCTCTAGACCTTGATCCTCTTTTCAAACCATTAGGTTTCAGTGGAGCTGGCACAACAAGAAGCAGAAATTGGCACAAGTTAAATTTACTTTTTAATCTCTCTCTGAGGTGCAGTTCTGTAAAAGTTTAGGGGCAGTTTTACTTTGGATTACAATGTACATTTCTCCTTGAAATTAGGTAAAACACAGCTCTTAATTATAAGTTTCTCTAAGACGTCTGGCTGATTTCTTAGAAAAAATCAATTCCCATATGGGAGCTCTGATTTTTGTTGATTTGTTTGCTTGTTGTTTCTCTTCTTTCTGCCTCTTTTCTACTTTCTGGCTCAGAAATAAACCCAAAGTCTTTACTTATATTCTTCTGTTTCTATTTCCTCATTTATGTAATGTAACAGGATGATCACATCTATTGACATACACCAAAATGCAATGTTGCAAAGACCAAGAAATATTAGGACTGGCATCCGAAGGACTTCTCAAAACTAGAGGATTCCAAATCTTTCCCATGATGATCCATACTTAAGACAGACACGTTGAGAACTGGAAACCACAGACTGAGTCCGGCTTCGTCTGGTGTGGGGGTGGGTGAAGGGAAGGACACGGCTCTGCAAAGTCAGGCATCGCCTCCCCTGGGCCTTTCTTTCCTCTGAAGCCCTGGCCTCAGAAGACGGAGCAGGATTAGCCAGTGACTTCAGGGTTAGGAGACTGAGAGTGAACATTAAAATGGGCCACATCAGAGTGAGGAAACAGGACCTTACAAGGCTGCAGCCATCAGCCTCATCATCTTCTAGGGGAGGTCTGGACCATGGGCCTGTGCACACAGCACAAATGTCAACAATAGTCAACAAGCAGAGTATTGAAAGTATGTATTTCACTTCCTTACTGACAAGTCTCTAATCTCCTTTGAATGGACAAATACTGGTTTCTACACATTTGATATCTGCTCTGTGTTAGTATTTCTGAGATCCGAGGTAACCAAAGCACCATTGTTCCCTGTGGAGGGGAAAGCATGAGTGCAAACACAGAGCCAGGCCTTTGGCGTGCAGAGGACGCATGCATGTTGAGAGCAGAATGGAGCAGGTGCTGTGGGAACACAGAGCCGGGTTTTAAGAAGCGCCGTGAACTTTTATCTGTATATCCTGGGCACCAAAGAGTGCACTGGGTCACATATTAATTGATCAAAAAATGCTGTTTGTGTATGTAATTTCAGCATTCTAATAACACTATATTTGGCTCTGTGCAGAATAGACAATACTGAAGAAGGATTTCCCCTTTGGAAGTACTCTAGAACTAAGCCCTGAGATCACAGCTTGGCTCCAACATTACTTAGAGCCTTGTCTTTACTCTTAGTCACTCTCATCATAAATTTGTGTTACTTGAGGGAAGAGAGGCACTGAGATAACTCTGCCCATCTACAGTGAAGTTAATCATCTATTTTTATTGGTTCAGAATACTTAAGTTTGCTTGTAATCATGACAGAGGTATGCATCTTAAGTAATTATTTTCTAAACTGGGGCTGGAATTATAATTATTCAGTATTTTGGTTTTGGGTGGCAACTATGCAAATTAGATGCTCTGCTTTTCAGTTTCTACTGTTCCCTATTCTACCCCCATGGCAGAAGGCTGACGGGAGAGTAATTGCTCTATATATTGCTTGAATAGAAATTTTAAATGTTACAAATACTTTAATTTTTGTAAAAAGAGGTGAGAGACAATTTACTATTTGCATAACAAATTGGTCTTCTTTGACAACATCCTTCAAAAATTTAATTCCATAGGGTTAATGAAAGGAATGCTTAGGACTGAGAGGTGTGGTACTGTATTCAGTTCTGGAGGAATGTGACAAAATAGACTTAAAATGTCATCTTGTTATTAATATTAGGTGATAGGTATGCTAAATACCCTATTTGAATTTTATACAGTGCATGTATGTAAACATCAAACTGTATCTCTTAAATATGTGAAATTTTTGAGTCAACAAAAACATAATAAAATTAAATTAAATTTAAAAATATCTAAGGTGTGAAAAGAAAATTAAAATCCCACAAGCCCCACTAATCTGAGCACCTATTATTAACATTTGTATGTATTCCTGAATCTTTTTCTATGCATATGTATTTTGTTTAACAATTGGCATAAAGCCTTATCGGCAATTGTTTTTCTCTTCTTTTTTATGTTTTAAATATTTTGTCTTGATCATTTCTCATATCTTTAGATAATTCTTGAAAATACCACAGTTAAATGGCAACTGGTATGTAATTGTTCATTACTTCATCTGGCTTCCTATAGAACAATATTTGAAAGGTTTTCAATTTTCTTTTTATAAGGCATGATTTTATGCATGTTTTTCTAAATATTTTTTTTTTTTGTAAAATTCTATTTCTATAAAGAGCCCAGATGGGGAATATTCATGTGCTTAACTGATGTAAATTTCTAAATTCCTTTCTAACAAAGAGTACCAACTTATACTTTTACCAATAGTGTAAAATAATATTTATACCTTAATTGTGTATAGAACATGACATTCTTTTAAAATATTTACTGATTTAATAGGTTAAAATATTTTTTTATGATGATATACATAGGTCAATTAAATTGTTATTATTTGTCACATCTTTCACAGAATTCTTTCTCTGTGTATCCTGAAAATTGTTTCTCTTGCTTATGGAGGGCTGCCCATCTCTGGGTCAGGTCTTTACACAGGTGGCTTTGTGATGACATGTTAAACTTGTTAAACTTGTTTAATTGGCTTGTTAAACTTGTTTCATTTGCATCTCCAAATCTGTGGGGCAATAGCAGTGGTGGTGATGTTGTGACCCTTGGCTCAGAGGTCTTTTCCACTAAATCCTTGGACAACCCTATCCCTGATCTGTTTGGTTCCAACTCCGTAGATGATGGGGTTGAGCATGGGAGGCACCAGGAGATAGAGATAAGCAAAGATGATTTGTACCATGCGGGGTACATGGTGGCCAAAACGGTGGGTGAGGTAAGAAAAAAGGGCTGGTATATATAAAGCCAAGATAACACAGATATGGGAGGCACAGGTGCCAAAAGCCTTGAGGGAGGCTTCACCTGAAGGCAACCGAAGCACAGCTCTCAAAATCATCACATAGGATATACTGATGACAGTCATATCAAAGCCAACAACAGAGAAGGCCACAAAGAGCCCATACCCACGATTTACTCTGGTGTCAGCACACACCAACTTCAGCACAGCCATGTGTTCACAGTATGCCTGGGGAATGACCTGGTTGTCACAGAAGGGCATCCTGGAGACCATGAAGCAGAAGGGGCTCACCCAGAGTAGCCCTCTCATCAGCACGACGGCCCCCAGTTTGACCACTACTGATGGGGTCAGGATGCTGGAGTGTTGGAGTGGGAAGCAGATAGCCACATAGCGGTCCAAGGCCATAGCCATGAGCACCCCAGACTCCACCGAAGAAAAGGTATGGATGAAGAACACCTGGATGAGGCAGGCATGATATTCGATCTCATGGGCATGGAACCAGAATATGGCCAACATCTTAGGCTGGGTGGAGGAGGAAAGGACTAGGTCAGTGATCGCCAGCATGGCCAGAAAGAGGTACATTGGCTCATGCAGGGTGCGGTCTATTCGGATTATATGAAGGAGAATGATATTCCCAAGTACAATCACCATGTACATGGCACAGAGTGGAAAGGCAATCCAGAATTGGGCACTCTCCAGTCCTGGCATTCCAAGTAGGATGAAGGACACAGGATGAGAAGAGATGTTCCCTGAAGGCAACATCATAGGGTAGCTAATATTGTTCTCCGTTGGGAAGGTAATCTACTCTCTGCAGGTGACAACAATCAAAGCAAGTATTATTATTAATTATAAACTTTTTGCATGGGACAATGTGGGCAATTGGGTTTAATGATAAACTGGTATAACTTCAACTGTTTTAATAAATAAAATTTTGCAACATAAAATTATATTACTTTTTATTCTTATTTGTATTTTCATCACTCAAAATGAAGTAGATCATACTAGTGGCAAGTGTAATTATTTTTTAAAGAATCAATATTTTTCCTGAAATTAGAATCTGCTAAGAGAAAAGTATCATGACAAACGATGTCATAGTAATTCTTGTCCTTTAATTCTATAGAATTGCCATCTGATTTTTTTTCAAACTTTCCCACAGGTCCTATTTATCCCTTTTTTAAGCCACTTCAGCAACTTCTTAGGGTAGGAAGTTGGGAGAGCTTACAAGCCTATGGCAATTTATGTATTGATTTTGAGTTAGCATTGTCTTTGGGTCAGTTACTATAAGGGTTTGGGCTGGAAGATAACCGACTGACCAATTGTGCACTGGCAATTTAATGTATTATTTAGTGTAGACTCTTAGTAGATTAAGGGTGAGCAAAAAGTCAGAGCTTAAAAATGTGAGGAATTGTGGCCATACATTTTCTGTTTCAATGAGTCAATTTAGCCACTGTGGTGTTAAAAGCAGCCATAGTGCATAAATAAAAGCATGAATATGGCTGCATTGCAATAAAACTTTATTTACAAAAATGCGCTGTGAGCAGGATTTAGTCTGCAGCCTATAGTTTGCCAACCCCAGTTCTAGACACTATACCTACCATCTTTGTCCTTAGTACAGTTGTGTTTAATAAACTATTGCTGAAGAAAGTAACAGATAAATGTCATTAATAAGTGGCCACAGACTCATGAACTGATAAACTATATCCTAAATGTCCTGATAGACTCCTTTTAACCCTATTTTAATATCATGCCCTCCAGTCAGTAATGCCCATTTCTCATATGAGAGCTTGGCCTGTGGCCAGTCACTATTTAACCTGAATTGTCCTGTGCTTAGGTATGAAAGCCTCAGTTCTCACCTCCTTCATATCAGAAATATCTGGACAAGAAGAGTAACCTTTCAAATCTCCCTTAACAAGTCACCTATGAGAACTAACAAATGTTTCATTCAGCTACAACAAATGGATCCTGAAAAGAATTTATTCAAGATCCCAAATAAAGCTAGGCTTTTACTAATTTTCCCTAGATTTGTAATGGTATGAGGGAAAATGGGATTCATGGTTTATGTCTTTCTCTAAATGGAAAGTTTGACCATCCTACCTAGATAACAGCTATAGTTTGCTCAAAACATTTACTCCTTCCTGGAGTATGGCCAAAATTCAAAAACATACTTTATCTGTGGCCCAGGAGCTCCACTTTATCTCCTTCTGTCTAGCCTGGTATCCCCAAACTATCTTGTATATTCTGTTTGAGACAGTCTCTTCTTCCCTACCTGCCCTTGTATGTCACCCTTGTGCGTCGCACTCGTGCGTCGCACTCCAGTTTGGGAACACAGTCCCCAGGCTCAGGAGCACCTGGAAAAACATGCTCAGACCATCATAATTGCTGCACCAGGCACTAGAAGAGGCAGGCAAAAGTTATGGTTTCTCAAAGCATATAATTATCTGTGATTAATTTCAGAAGAGATTGTTATTTTTTGAGGTATAGCAGTAAAGTACAACTTTTACAGTTTTGTTTCTAAGTCATGCAAAATCTCTGTATCTTCATTTTACATGAGAAAAACAGAGTTCAGAAAAGTTACATGATTTTCCCATGATCACAAAATAAATAAGTTTTAGGGTGCACTATTACACAGCCAGTGCTCTTGGTACCCATGTCACCTGTGCTAGGTAATGATTGATTGGGACTTCCAACCTGTTTGGGTAAAGCAGAGATTGTTGCCTCATCTTGACAAAGGCAGACATGACAGGTGCTTACATAACTGTATACTGAGTTAGAGGCAGATCTGCACTGGATCCCAGGACCTCTGCCACTTCCCTGGCCTGGACTGTCTGGAGCAACCTCTCGCATGGCCTCCTGGCATCTCTGGGCATGTGCTACCTTTTCTGGGATGTCATCTTCATTGGCTTCTGCCCATGAGCCTTCATGAAAAACTCTCCTGTCCTACACACTCTTAGGGGCTGGCAACTCTGTCCCCAGCATATTTCAGCGTACCCACCTTCTACAGCCCTTTCAAAATGTAGTGTCTCTCTTCCCTCCATCAAACCCCAGACTCCCCAGTGTACTTTTCTCCTGTCAGAGCTTCCCCGTTAAGTGATGCCTCTCAGCCTTTCTCATTCCAATCTGGCTCTGATTTTCTGCTCAGATTTTCTTTCTTTGGTAGACAGTTGAGAGGCACAAGTCCTGGGACCCAAGACTGATTCAGGAGAAGGGGACCCTTGAAAGATACCTCATTTATTTACCTCTCTGCACTTTCCTCTTGTGAACCCTTAAATCTAGAGCATTCACTGTAAGACGAATCCTTGCCTTTTTTTCTTCACAGATTTATAAGCTTAAAATGGGCAGAGTTAATGCTACATGTCACGGGACTTGGTCGGGGAGTTAGCCAGTCCTCAGTCATTTTTGTCCAGTGTGTGATGTTATCAGTATGGGAAGCACAGGCTATCAGGGAGCTGATAGAATGAGGGAAGGGAGTGTGCAGTCCCTGAGGGGTTGGAACGAGAAGAACCGTACAATTTCTCTTCTTCCTCAACACTTCTTCCTCCCCTACCATGCCATTAAATGTGTTTTTTTTTTTTCTTCTTTCTTTCACAGGCTATAATTCTTATGAACATAGCACATACTAAAAGCTAAAATAAAATCATACTCTTTTCAAACACTATACCTAGGAAGATCAACTTTGAACTTCAGATTTAATTATTCGGTTTCCCAAAATAAAATTTAACTTGTGAAACCATCATGCAGATTTTTCTACCATTGAGTGGAGCTCCAATGTTATGTGTAAGGATGGATTTGAGTCCAGAGATACTACTGACAGCATCTGTGGGCCTGAGTTCCTCCACCCATTATGTGAAAATAGTTAACTCCATTAGTGAGTTGTGTTACTCAAGCTAATGAAAGGATGAAGGATAAATTCAACTAAGACCTTGGTAAGGAAGAGCTTAGGGAGATTCAGACTCTATTTTCCCTCTTTGGGGGATCTGAAACTAAGCCATAGAGCAATACAACTGGAGCAGGGTGGGTTTCCGAGCCCACCTCCTTCATGGAGTTGGTGTGTGCAGGCAGTCTTCCTACCTTTCTAGGGTCTCCTAGAGGACACAGTGGAAGTACCGAGTCTTCTCCTCATCTCAGAATGAAGGCCCCTGGTCATGGATCCCTGGACCTGAAGCTCCCTGTGTGTCAGGCCATTCTGCACCATGCATTGCCTGGCCTTCCTGCTTCTCACAGCCTCAGTGAGTCTTACTGCTCTGGAAAGGGAAGAGGTGATTGAGGCACAGGGAATCACTCTCCCTATGCTCTTCTCTATCTTTGAATATGCAGGGCATGACCATAAGCAGTTCTAAAAAGCTCCCAGGATTCAGCCTTTGGCCCTCAAACGCCTATTTAAAGGACCAGACCATGTCTAGCCTTTCCCTTCCTCCAACATTAGTTGTCTCATTGCCCCTGAGCCCCACTGCCTCCTTATATGCACACGGGCTTCCTTTGGGACTGGAGACTAAAGCTGGAAGCATTAACCCTTAACTTTCCTTTCTCCTCTGTATGCAAATGGGGAGGCAGGGCATTTGAATGCTTGTGCAAGAAGGTGAATTGTTGAAATTACGAGTGTGAGCTCATCCATCTGCATGCATTTTTCTTAGAGTATGGATATTTATAATTGAGGAGATATTTTGTGCAAAAGGACATGTGTTCTTATGTAAGTTAATATGTGTGTCTGAGCCGTATGTGTATCAGGGACTGGATTTGCATGTGAGTGTAAGTATGTATGTGTAAAAGCATGCATATATGTGAAGGTATGGATAATCAATTGCTTTATGTATGTGTAATTAGTGTGCTACCATCATGCTGTGAGTACATGGTCACTGAACGCACATGGCTTGTGGAAGCTACATGCTTACCTACATACCTGATAGTGTGGGGTTGTAAATCAGAGTGTAAACATAGGAGTGCGTATGTATAAGTAGTGTAGGTTCAATGAGGATGTTTGATCCTCTATTGCTTTGATGTTCACTGAAGTAGGTATGGTTCCAAGATCCCCAACTTCTGAGTTGGTGATTATTAGAAGAGGTAAAAGGAATTCCAATGGAGATGGTGTCATAGTCATTTCTAAAACTTTATGGGGTTGGAAGGCTTTCCTCACTCAACCTGAATAGTTAAAGCCTACACAGAGCTTTTTCTCTCTCTATTCCTATATAAGGCCCTACAGGTATTGCCTTGTTTATTTTTTTCTCAGAACTCCCTGATATTTGTATTTCTTTCATATTTGATGAGATGTCAAAGGAAGATTTGAGAAAAACAGCATTTAAAAACAGAAATAAAATATTATGTGAACAGAATGCAAAGCAGTCAAACTTGAGAAGCTATATCTTACAAAATACAAAACCCAACATCTATTTAAAGAGAGAAAAATAACACAAAAATTATCAAGGTTATCAGGTTTACACTGATGTGCTGGTAGATTGTGGTAATCATAGTCAAAAGGTTCATGATTTATTTTTAGATATCAGCCTCACAAAATCATAAATACAGTTGTTTCTATTAGAGAGTCCAGGTTTACAGGAAATATTCAAAGTTTTATTATTTTGAGGAATAGGCTGACATCATGCATTGTAATTTTGGTTTTATCTCAGGTTGCAAATTATTTTCAGCTTTTATGGTGCTCAGCACAATGAAAGCAGAACAAAGTTCAGGTGATTTTGCATTCTTTTTTTTTTTCTACTTTGATTTTAGAAGCACTTTTCTCTCCAAACAGAATGTAGTGTCTAGGGTAGGATCTACATTTCCTTATCTCTGATTCTTCCATAGTCCCAAAGGCCACATGGCTCCAAGAAGACATGACCCAGGCTCTTGTGGGAAGCACTTCTCAGGACAATCACACGACTCTGCAAGTTTGTAGGGCATGGCTGGCTGAAAGCAGCCTGTAGTAGAAAGATCTGCATTTTTCTTGGATCATGCTCCTAGAGGTTCCTCATGATCTGAATCTTTCCGAAGCTGTACCTCTGCCAGAATCACTGAGGACTTAAGAACCTGGCTTATAGCCCTGCTCTGAAGCCCAGTCCCGTTAGCATGTACAAGGATTTCCAGGCAGTATTGAAAGCCTAATAAAGGGTGGTTACAATAAATCTGTAGTCACCCCAATCTGCAGTTTCAGGATCACAAGGTTAGGGCAAGAACAATGGTTAAAATAGAAGTTTAGACGAAAGAAAAGGTTTGTGGTGATATTGACATGAAAATTGTGGGTCTCTTCGCTATATCTTTGTGGAAACGTAGGCAACATCCATAGCCTTATAATACTAACTTGCTCATGTATGTTGACCTTTATCTTCACAATCCCACATGAACATGACCTGGACCTTGTCACAGCTCAGAGATACTAGAATACTATCATTTTAGAGGATCCTGCCCTTTAACTACAGAATCCATCTTTCTAGTTCTTGTACTCATCCCACGTCCTTTCACATCATCAATTCTTTATATATATGTGTGTGTATAACTGTATATATAGTATCTGATATATAATATGAGGTTTTTATGTGGACATATATAACATATATGTTATATATATTATATATAAAGGGATAGATATAATACGCACATATCTATCTATATCTATATATAGCCTCAACCTTTTTAAAAGTCCTTTGCATAAAATCTAAACCTTAAAGTCCGTCATTTCAACTATACTAATGTGAATAACCTCAATAACTATTTGTCCATCACAGCTACCATTCAAAACATTATCTCCTCCTATCCCTGTGCTACCAAGCAATTGCTAGAAACAATAACATAGATGATCAGGTTGTTACTGTTGCAAGTTTATGGTAACCAACCTTATCTGGGCTTTCAAAATATCCCAAAATACTTTTTATATTTCTCTCTTTAATGATGCAGGGGTGTGATATTAGAAGCTTACAATAATTATAATAACAATATACTGACCTTCCTGGCTAAGTATATTGCTCAGCCTCTATCCCCTAAGCTATAATGAAAGAGCTTTTGCTTGGGAAGCAGAATTTCCAGTCCTGATGTTGAAGATTAAAGATCCGCATTTTTGACCTATGAAAGGGAGACCTGGGGTAGCTTTTGCCTACCTCACTGCTTCTTACTCACCTAAGCTCTCACCATTGTCCTCTCCAACATCAAGAGTGCATTATCACATTCACATAAGCGAATCAAATCTGGTTAGAGGAGAAATATCTATGTCCATGCTCTGCCTTCCTCTAATTTTAGGAAAACTAAAATGTCAAGATTGTAGTGAAGGTTCTAGACACTGTGAAATATCTAGAAAATGCATGTCTCATGATTGGACAACTGTTGCTGTTTGAATTGTGTCCCTACAAAATTCATATGTTGATGCCTTAATCCTCAGTACCTCAGAATGTGACCTTAATGAAAAATAGGGTAATTGGTGCTATAATTAGTTAAATTAATTGTCGTCATACTGGAGCATGACCCGTTCCTAAATCAAAATACCTGGAGTCTTATATAAAGGGGAAATTTGAATACAGAGTTATACACACATAGTGACAATATCTGAGGCATCTTTAAAGCGAGGTTTGCAGAAGACCACCAGAAAGTAGGCGAGATACATGGAACAGTTTCTCCCTCACAGCCAACAAAAGTAGTCAATTCTGCAGAGAGCCTGAGCCTGGGCTGCTCTCCTCCAAACTGCAACACAATAAATTTTTGTTGTTTAACCCACTTAGTTTGTGCTACTCTATTGTGGTAGTCCTAGAAAACTAACACAAAAATAAATGCATTTTTATTTTTATTCTATATCTTCATCTATAAATAATTATACCTGATATGGGCTAGTGGACTTTTAAATTAATTTTATTGAAATTATTTATCTAGACAGGAACCCTATGAAACGTATTTTCCAAGTGTTCCTTGTTCCCCAGGGGTGGCCTTGTGTTTATGTAAAGATAGATCAATACATTATTGAAAAAAAATAACCAGAGGTATCTCCAAATATATAAGTATAAATAATCGATTCTCAGTAGAGGAATCAGTGCAATTCAGTGACAAAAATAAGTGTATAGTACTAGAACAATTGAATGTCTACATGAATATTTAGCCATATTTTAATCAAAATTCTATTGCTTTTAAAGTTTGAAAAACCTAAACATACCTATGAAATCATAGCTATAAGACTGTATTTAGATTTATATATCTCATCTAGGGAATCATTATGCTACAGGTGACTAAATTTGGGAAAGGGGGGAGAAGAGAAAGAGGAAAGTGCAAGGGCATTTATTTCTTGCTGTCTACACAGCAGGAAGTAGAATCTAAAGTTAAGGAAGAAAAAAAAAAGGACATTTATACCCACTTAAAATATTATAAATATAATAAAGTAATTAAAAGGGAGATGCAAACATACTATCTAGATCTGCTTCAATCTAGTGTGAGGAGCCTCCTGGGAAACTCTAGTCGTCACACCTACGGTCGAGTCCCCAGGGTATCTTGGCAGCAGGGTTATAAACTGGGATCCTTATAAAGGGCCAGGTCCAAGAGTCATCCACATACACACTTAGCTGGACAGTGAGTGGAAAGGGCACCTCTTTATCTGTTGGGAGCCAGGTAAGGTTCTAGGTCAGGAAAGAGCAGGCCAAGAAGACAGAGACCGTTGAGGTCTAAACTGGAGAGCAAGGGATAGAGCAGAGAGGGAGGGATGTGGAGTGGAGAGGCAGGTGCTCAGAGGTAAAGGGCTGTAAATCAGAGGCAAAAGGGTAGAAATACTGGGAAGAGGGATTCAGAGTAACAGGCTCAAACTTAAGGGTGTGGGAATTGCTAAGATATCAGCAAGACATTTGCAAACAAATGTTTTTTTTTTCCAGGAGAAAACACCAAAGCCAGTATCTCAAGGAAATGCAGTAGAATTATTGTGATTCTGTATGGCCATGTGACATATACTGTATGTTTTATTGCTGCTTCACTCAGCTTTTAAATTTAACTGATTTCTGGACCCCTGTTTGTTAGGAAATAGGCTTTTTTGAGTCTCGCCAGTTGGCCTCAATTCACTTTATTATTTTCTGATTTCCCCTCTAGCTCTCTTAATTGTAACCATTTATACTTAGAAGGAAGTACTTCAAATACATCTTAGCATTTTGACTAAAATAGAAACAACTGGAAATAGGCAGATCAAGGATATTTTTAAAGCCCAATATTTACAGATGAGTGACCATAGATGAGAGTGTGTTACCAGGGTTCTGCCTCCGTCAGTGGAGAAGCAAGGACTTCTATCTTCACCTCTATTATTCTGTCTGGCCAGAATGATTGTACTTCCCAATATCTACCACTTCCTCCATAAGTCAAACGCCCAGACACAGAAATCTATATTTAGGGTTATTGCTTTCTGTTTCTAACTTACTCACTGTTAGTGAAAACGCAGAACATCAACTTTCCCCAAATCCAAGAAAACCCCAAAAAACCAGACACACAATGTAGTTTGAAGCAAGTTCATTGGTGCTCTCTCACTATCCTCAGATATTTGAATTTATTTGATCTGGGCTGAGTTCTTGGCTTCGTATTTTTAAAAAGCTCCCCAAGTGATTCTAACGTGCAGGCATGCTTTACAGGCACTAATCTAGTCCACCAATTTTATTGAAAAGTTAAAAAAAAAAAAAAAAGTCCGCAGAGTAGATGTTGTTAACAAATAAGTGTGAAATAGAGTAGCCAAGATCAAATTCCAGGTGTTTTGATTCTTGCTTCATTACCAAAATGGCCAGATTGATGGATCTGTGGGACATGTTTTCTTACCTTCTGGTAGAGAGAGCTTTACACCATCTCTTTACTAACACCTTTTACTTTCTGTGCTGTCCTATTCACAATCATAAATCAGGTTGTTCTTATTTCTTCAATTCCTCATCTAGCCTGTACCCAGTTTTGCCCTGATAATTAGGTCTTGTTAATTCTTTTTTTACAAAATATGTTCAAATCTCTGTTTCCATCTCATTTTCTATACTTTAATTCAGACGATCACTTTTAACTAGATATGTAAGTGTTCTTTGGTCTTGGCCTTCTACTGAATGTACGACCTACTATATTTCTAATTTCATTTACATATATCTTTTGCAATCAGTTGTATTTGATTTTAAGGAGTGTTCTATATAACTTTTATTTTAGTGTCTTTAATCCTTAAAAATGTCAAAATGTATTTTCCTTTATTTATTCTAATATTATTATATGACTTTTTTGTCTTGAAATCTTTACTCTAAATGCAGGAATGTATAAAATAGGGGTCTTTATGTTTTTAAAAATTGTTAGCAAATTGGCCAATCCTTATTTATCACATCATTAGTCTTTATTTAAATGATATAAGATGCCATTGCCAAATTTGTTATCCTTGTTCATACTTTTTAAAACATACTCTTATTTTCCAAGATGTATATTTTTATGCCTTGGCAATACTACACTTCATTAATGAGAATAGCTATAGATTATATCTTGATACATCAAAGGACAAGTATCCATTTTTGTTGTTCTCAATATTACACTCAACTTATTTGCACATTTGTAGTATATATTTTAGGATACATTTGTCATAATTCATTAAAAATTATTTCATATTATTTATTAATAATGCTTACAATTTATGTGTTAGTTAATGGGAGCATTCATATCTGTTCACTAGTGAAGATTCTTATCTGTAGGAAAGGAATTAAGGAATAAAGGGAGAGGAATGGATGAAGGGAGATTGCTTGGCAATGCAATGTGGTTTCCTGCAGGGAAGGTCCTGACTTCACCACAATACAATATGTCAGTGTAGCAAAATTGCACTTGTATTCCATGAATATATACAAATAACAAAAAACAAAGCCTTATTTTTTAAAAAGTTTATTTTCTTTTTCTTTTTTTTTTGAGACAAGAGTCTCACTCTCTTGCCCAGGCTTGAGTGCCGTGGCGTCAGCCTGGCTCACAGCAACCTCAAACTCCTGGGCTTAAGCTATCCACCTGCCTCAGCCTCCCAGGTATCTGGTACTACTACAGACTACAGTCATGCACCACTATGCCAGGCTAATTTTTTCTATTTTTAGTAGAGAAGGGGTCTCGCTCTTGCTCAGGCTGGTCTCAAACTCCTGAGCTCAAGCAATCCTCCTGCCTCAGCCTCTCAGAGTGCTAGGATTACAGGCATGAGTCACCGCGCCTGGCCTATAAAAGTTTCTTAATGGTTAATTTTGTGATCAGAAAAATCTATTTATTTTTGATATTTATCTGGTTATTTTGGTAAGCTCTATTTTAAGACTTTGCAGTCTATTCTTTGGATTTTTCAGGGAAAAATCAATTAAAACCTTAAGATTTCTTTTTGTTTCTATTAGAAAGTGACACAACTTTCTTCTATTTACTTTTTTAATTTGCTAATACTGTTCCATAAAATGTTGAATGGTAGTGTGATAGTAAATGTGGTCACTGATTTTAATGAAAATGCTTTTAATAGGTCACTTGTAAACATGTTTGCTCTGAATTTATGGAAGATATTTTTCATTGGGAAACTTTTATTTTTTATTTTCTTCATAAACATTAAGAACTTTATCATACATTCTCATTTAATTATCTGAATATTTTTTCTCATTTCTGGGGAAAATCATGTTTTTTTCTCCTTTATTAGTAGAGTCATACTACTGACAGATTTATTAATTTAATTATTTTTTTATTCATACGACAGTCAACAGTGTAAAATGCAATATTCTTTCAAAGCATGGTAGCATCTGGCTTACTAATAAGTTATTTATAATGTTTGCATCTGTCTTCATAAGTAATTAGATGAATAACTTTCCATCTTTTCATATGTTCTAGAATAGAATTTCTTAACCTTGGCACTATAGACATTTGGGCTGGATAATTCTTTGCCATTAGGGGTTGTCTTGAGAATTTTAGGATGTTTCGCAGCACACTGGCGTCTGCCTAGGTGTCAGTAACATTCCTTCCCCAGTTGTGGCATCCAAAAATGTATCCACACTTGCCAAATGACCCCTGGGGGGTCTCTTCTGGGCTAGATAAATTTGTAAAAGATAGAAATACTCTATTTTTTACTTGAAGTTTGGCAGAACTCACAAATCAAAGCACATGCTCTTATTCACTTAGCTGGTAAAGTTTGTTTTCTGTCACTACCAGCTCTTATCTGCTGGATTTTATTTCTTTGGCTAGCTTGATGATTGCTGTTTTCCTATAAAATTATCTATTTCATATGTGTCATAAAATATATTGTCATATTTTTACATACTATTCCATAATATTTGAAGTAATATTTCTCTAACTATAGTTTTGTTGTTTTCATACTTCATGCTTCCTTCCTTTCCTTCCTTTGTTTCTTCTTTTCTTTCTTCCTTCTTCTGTCCCTCCCTCCCTCCTGTCTTCCTCTCTTCCTCCTCCTCCCTCTCTCTGTCTCTGTGTTGTCTCTCTCTTTTCTCCAATTTTCTTATATTTGTGGTTTTATCAACAGTTAGGCAGTGCTTTATAAAGCTAACATTAGGCGATTCAGTTAATATACTATAGACATCCTGCAGTTGATGTATGAATGAAATTATATAATGCATATAAAATATTAGCAACACAGGGAGTGCTCAAGAAATAGGATTAATACTTATTTTTCTTAGGATTTTTTTTTAGGCAGCCCTATTATAGCATACATATTAATAGACATGTGTGTCTCAGGGATGTTTTGGTATTCTTCTGAATATTTCCCAGGGAAGCCAAATAATGTTCACATTTCAAATATGACTTAGTTTGTTCAGTGTTTTACTTCAGAATTAATAGTTTATTTCAACATGTATTAGAAACCAAATTTATGATAAATTGTTTAGGTATTCTACCAGAGACTTTTATTGGCAAGGGTGATGTTTGTTGCTACTAAAGAAAATTATAAGCTTAATGTACTTAAGAAAATTTGTTGTGGCACAATTCAGGGAATTCTCTTTTCTCAATAAATGTGAAGCACTGAGAGTTTGAGAAAGAAGTTTGAAGCTCCAGGAAACTCAGAAAATGCTTAAGTTTTTAGAGAATTAGAAACATTAATAGTAATTCAATGAATCTTGGAGTGCCAGAAAGATGTTCTAAGTAATAAGCTATGTATGATGTGTTGTGTTCGATTACTCAAACATCCCTGTCTTCTCAGTCCTTCATTATGTTGATCCTCAATAATACCAATACTCAGCCTCTGACCTTCTTCCTGACGGGCATTCCAGGTCTGAAAGCAGCCCAGGTCTGGATCTCCATCCCCCTTTGTCTTTTGTATGTCATCGCCCTCTCTGGAAACAGCATGATCCTGTTTGTGGTCCTCCGTGAGCAGAGCCTCCATGAGCCCATGTATTATTTCCTCTCTATGCTTTCAGCCACAGACCTGAGCTTGTCCCTGTGCACACTTTCTACTACCCTTGGTGTCTTCTGGTTTGAAGCCCGAGAGATCAACTTGAATGCCTGCATTGCCCAGATGTTCTTTCTCCATGGATTTACTTTCATGGAGTCTGGCGTTCTGCTGGCCATGGCCTTGGATCGTTTTGTGGCCATCTGTGACCCACTGAGGTACACCACCATCCTCACCAACGCCAGGATTGCCCAGATCGGGGTTAGCATGTTGGTACGGAACGTTGCTGTCATGTTGCCAGTCGTTCTGTTTGTCAGAAGGCTCTCCTTCTGCAGCTCTGTGGTCCTGTCACACTCTTACTGCTACCATGTTGATCTCATTCAACTCTCTTGCACAGACAACAGAATCAACAGCATCCTGGGTCTGTTTGCACTCTTCTCCACTACAGGGTTTGACTGCCCTTGCATCCTGCTCTCCTACATCCTGATCATCCGGTCTGTCCTCAGCATTGCTTCCTCAGAAGAACGACGCAAAGCCTTCAACACCTGCATATCCCACATCAGTGCCGTTGCCATCTTCTATATCCCTCTCATCAGCTTGTCTCTTGTCCATCGCTATGGCCACTCAGCACCTCCATTTGTCCACACCATCATGGCCAACGTCTTCCTGCTCGTCCCTCCAGTGCTCAATCCTATCATCTACAGTGTAAAGACTAAGCAGATTAGAAAGGCCATTATCAAGGTTTTAATTCAGAAAAAGCTCTAAATCTAATTATCAGTTATCTCAGAGTAGAGATAAAACCATTTATGAATAAGCACTTTGCTAGAATGTGGTAATTGTACTCAAAGTTCCTAGACATACCTCCAACATTTTAAAATATAAGTTGTACGATATTTGCTTACTCAGTTTGTCAGTAAATTCATATTGGTGCCAACTAAATTATGATTTTGTTTTCAATATAAAGTGAGATAACATATATAAACAACTATTGATATTTGCAACCAGTATAAGACCTACATAAAATGTTAATTCAGGCTTAGCATACAATTATTAAAGTCCAGATCTAATGTGGGAAACTTTCCTAATAAGCTAGTTATTATTTTCTGAATTACACATAAAAACACATTAATTAGTTGTTTTTTTTCTTTAAACTCTTGACTGTCTGCATGCTTCCAAAAGAGACATTTTCTAGTGTGAATCCTAAAATATGTATCAATTTACTTAAACCTTGGGTCTTATGTAGATGAAATTATTTTGCCCTTTATTATGTGTAGGGCCTATCCAGTGTAAATGCAAAATACCATATCAAGTGCTCAGCGTCAGTTACTGTGGCTGTTAACTAAAGAGTAAAAGTTGGTAACAACATTGCTAACATTTTAGGAACAAGGACAATGCTATTTATTTACTAAGATTAGCTTCAGTAAAAGGAGACTCATACTTCTGGCTCATGTTTATCTCTACCTCTGCCTTTTGACACGACTTATGGTACCACTGGACTCACAGTGGTGGAGCAAAGTCCGGCTGATATCCACATGTAGGCACTTTCTACCTGGTTGTTGAGTTCCTCCTACGAAGTGGGTACTTTTCAGTAAATATTAATATGAGACACAAACATATTCATCCTTTGTATCCACTTCAGTATACATGTCGCATATAGACTTCCTTGTAGTCCTTCTTCCAAAGTAGCTAGTTGCATCCCCTGACCAACTATCCAGTCCTTTCAGCAAAGACCAATAGTCTATGCATCTCCACAGACCTCAGACTGCCTCTCCTTCCATACAAGTTAACAACCACAGGTACTACTCAAAACAATGCCCAGTAGAAGTATGTTCCTTCCCCACTCTTCTGTATGACCATCCACATGTAAGAGTGTTATGCTACTGTATGCCAGTTTGGGTTAGTCAAACTTGTCCACCAATCCATCCATTAACCAAGCCTGAATATTTTCCTCCTTTTTCAACATCTTATCAGTATCTTTTAACGAGTCCGTGGTGTGTGATTTAATGCAAAGCCATCTGTGTAACAGCGACAGGTACCATGGGATTCTGGACCAACTATTCACATGATTTATTTGTGCTTTTTTGATCTAGCGTATCATTTCATCCCACCATAATTATTTAAATGTCTCAGAGTTGGTAACAACAGTAGAATTTTTCTAGCTACTAAGTATATTATTCCCATTATAGTTAATCTATATAAACAATAACCACAGGTAAAGCTGAAAAATCATTAAGCTATGAGATAAACTTTATCCAGAGCCTGTTAATTGCATTGTCTCAATAATCTAATAAGTTAACAAAAAAATCATTATGGTATATTTAGGTGCCTATTATCAGTAAGATATAGCCTATATCTAATAGTACTCAAAGAGTCTGGTATCCTTTCTCCAATGAATATTTACATTTGTAAATAGGTTATCTTGTGGAAAAATCTGGATAATTTTTCTTGTATACTGGGAGTGGCAATGCAGGGTACTTCTCGAAGGATAACAAGACTCATGTTCAATTAATGGGCTCTGTGTACTTGAAGTGACTTAAATATTAAACAGGCTGACTACAACTTCCCATTATGTGGTTGATGTCAGGCCGGTGCTCAGCAGTTCTCTATTTTAAATGTATGCTGAGTAATATCCTAGTCGACTGTCCACTTAGCTTGTCTCCAGGAAGTCTATCATCTATTGCAACAGATCACCATGGGGCTGGCCACTCTAATTCCTATTCTAGCCTTCCCATCCTTGCAGTAATCATATCCACCTGAAATCTGATTGTTAATTACTGCCATGTGGTCTCAAAATACCTTCATCCTCATTGTTGGTAGAGAGCCCAGTTCCATGGAAACACATTCCATTGCTAAGTCTAGCCTACAGAGCACAGCAACTGCTGAAATTTAAAATGTACCAGATTTCTTCTTACACATTCATCCTTTTTGCCTTAGTGAATAAGTGTCCTCTCTTTCTTCACAGAGAAAATAATCTTGTAGTAAATTTTCTGGTTTTATATGTTAAATCCATTCTAACATGTCCACCTCCCTGATAATTCTATAAGTCTACACTATGCCAACCATATTTGCTATGTCCATCTAATTTGCTGTAGGTCACTATCATGTCCAGTTTCAAACATCCATGTCAGCAGTGCATTTGCACAATTTCCAGGTATCTTTGATATAATATATAAACCCAAATCATGCATGAGTGTCTTCCTGTCAATACATTTTGTTTTATGTCAATTAATATTCATACCACCACCTACTTCCTCTGCTGCCTGGATCTAACACTTTCAAGATTAACTCCTACTAGTATTCATTTGTCTCCACTTAGTAAAATTAGGTAGGTTATGCAGTACCCTCAATGGATAAACTATTTCCTCCCAGAATGTTAATATTTCCCTTCTCAGGCTTTGCTGAGACCTGCTGAATTATTGATTTGGGCACAATGAGAAGTGATGGGGAAGTTCTTGTGGAGGGAAGGTGTCCCTTGTGAGGCAGGCTACTCAGGTGTGGATTGTGTAAGGTTTCCAGACAGGAATAAATGAATATCCTCTGAGAAGTGAGAAGGGAGTTGCTTTTCCTGTCATGGAATATTCAAAATTTTCCAGATTTGAAGGCTTATTCACTCAAATGTCAACATTCCAGGAGTGTAAATCTCACCATTTTTCCATTATTTTATTTCCAGTCTTCTACAGTGTTATAACTTTATCATAGATCTGTCACACTGAGCATCTGGGCTGCCTCACAGCTCTGCACTCTTTCAGTTAAACTCTCTGCCTGTGTTTTAGAGATATATGATTTATGGCTGAAGGAGATAAGGGTTTCCTTAAATTTATTTTATAGAAATCCTTTGAATTTTCATAGCATTTTCTGCATTGTCAGCTGGATATCTTAATCTAATCAGTTTTTATTCCAAGGTTTTCAATGCAGATAATTTGCCTATTCCATAATCTTTAGAATTATGGAATTATAATTATAGAATTATTTAAAAATTTGCCTATTCCATAATCTTTAGAATTAATGTTTTTAGGTAAAAATGGGAAGACTAGATTCAAGATCCACAGTTTCCATATAACCAAACACCTTGCAGTCAATCATAAGTGAGTGTCTTAGTAATTATGAGGTCATTTCAAGGATCATTGTCAGCTCTCTGACTACTGGGAATAGGGTCTTAGCTGTCAATTGACCATGTTACTGATAATGTAAATAAGGAACAACTGAAGTCAAGAGGTAGGAGGATAAGGTGATGCAAACACCTTATTGAGTTTGATGCTATGTTAGGGTCTGATCAGAAGACAAAAACCATGCACTTATTTGAACAGAAAAAAGTTTAATATAAAGAATTACTAGCAGGGAGCTAAAGTAGCGGAGAAACTGGCTAGTTAAAGATAATTGTAAAGAATCTAGTAGAAGCAGGTTATAAGGAGAAACCATTATCTGAAGGGTTAAGATAAAGTGACCAAGGAGGAGCCCTCCCTTCCTTCTTCTTTGCCTATGAATTCACTAAGGTGCCTTATTAGTGAGGCCTGCCATAGATCGGCCCACTGAGAGCTCCAGGGAAGGCCTTCCATAGGAAGGTGCTGAGCCACAGAACTGTTTAGGAGCCAGGGAAGCTGCTGGCTGCTGGGGACTGCTGTACCTGGGAGCTGGAGAGACTGCTCTCTGTAGGTGTATAGTGCAGCTCCATGTGTGGCTTATGCTGGGGTGCTCCAGGCTGCCTTCCCAGGATGAGGGTTGAGTGGCCACCTTGCTAGAAGTTTGGTCCTATGGGCCCCTGTTGTGCACACATGTATGCATGGCTAAGGAGAAGATATAGAAGAAGCTCTCTCGGCTGCAGCACTGGTCCATTCTGCCTGGAGCTCCTGGTTATGCCATTGTGTCCTGGTGGAGAGCTAGAGAACAAACCTGGTGGCTCAGTGCTGAAGAAAGCTATGCACTGCTAGAACTCAGTCCTGGAGAAACCACACAGGGCTGAGCAATGGAGTGAAAGCATGTTCTGTAGGAGTCTGGCCAGCAAACCACAATGAAATCAAGAAGAGAAAACCTCTTCTTACAGTGTTCCTCCACCACCCTCTACTGACAAGTGTTAACACTGTACCCGCTGGTAAAAGATATATT
This sequence comes from Mirza zaza, assembly GCA_008750895.1. Lineage (NCBI taxonomy): Eukaryota > Metazoa > Chordata > Mammalia > Primates > Cheirogaleidae > Mirza > Mirza zaza. Next base: position 27,358 of record VSMD01000313.1, read on the forward strand.
TACAGAGCCCAATGCCAGCATCATATTGCCCAATCCTGCAGGACCACCTCTGAACCCTTTATCATATATGTCTCAGGATAGTCCACCCCAGAAAATAAAGAAGGAAACAATGCATCCATTGAAACTCATCTCCCATTGGTCAAAGTATACCCAAGGAGTTCTTAATTCCCACATACTTCTGGGTTGTACTAATACATGTATGGATACAAAATGAGTACCTATAGATAATCTCATGGCTCAGTGTCAGCCCTGGGGCAAAAAACAAGTGGTGCATGGTGCAGGCTTAAGGTGAGGTGTTTTTGGGTTCTCTCTGCCAACCAATGGCTGGATGGGTCTGGTTGCTGCAACAGTGATTGGAAAATGAAGCTGAAGGATTTGTAATGAAGTACTGGAAGTAGCTCATTCACGAGGCAAACTCAAACCTTTATGTGTTAGCCTAGAGAGCTTGTAGGTTCACAGACAGTGTGGTCTCCTCAGAATGAGGTTCGAGCCATTTCGCCTGCTGTACTAAAAATCCATCCTTTTTGTAGTTGCTGTTGTTACTGTTTTGGGTGCAAGTTCTATTTACCTGTTTAACCTCATAGATCAATTATTAATGAAATTATATACTCACCAAATTTTCTTCTTTTTTTAACCTCAAGTAGAGAAGAGAAATGATCCAGAAAAATATATTAATGGGCCAAGTTTTTTAGAAAGTTTTTTAGAAAGGGTGAGGATGGCTCCAGGGCAATGAGGAAAGTGCTATGAGCACATAAAGTACACAGAAATGATCTCGGGAAAGCTGCTGAGAGAAAGCTTCTTTTACAAGGAGTATTTCTCATTGCTAAGTTCATACCCTTTTACATTAAGATGATAATATTGAAAATAAATTTAAAAAGACGAATAAGGGAAAGAAGAAATGGAGGAGGAGGGGCTGAGATAGCAATTTGAGTTGGAGAAAAAAATAGAAGGAAGAAAATATATTTTATTTCATCTGTTACCTAACATTATCTATATTACCTACATTTAGCCTTTCTAAGATCAGAATTGTCATTGCTTTACTTCCTGAAAATCAAAACAGTTTTGTTTTGTTTTTTCCCCTAGTTCTAGTTATTTTTCCGCCTGGTAACCTTTTACCCTTTTCTAGACCTGGAGGCCAATGAATTTTTAACTCGAAATAATGCAAATATGTGTCAGGAAATAATGAGAGGATGTAATATAAGACAAACATGAGCCATATAATTCCATTATGAACCTGGGCTGATGCTGGAATAAGTACATTAGGGTTAGAAATTTATACTACCTTATTAAATACTCTAACTGGGATATAAATTTTTTTGAATGTATGCAATCAAGTTGGATTAAGTCTCCTATTTTGTGTGTAAGAGTAGGGATGGGAGGAAGTATTAATAGTTCTTGTTTTTCTAAGCCATTCTAAACTGATTAGGTGCCCCTCACCATCTGGTGAAACTGCTTTAAGTTTAGGCTCAAGGGCTTCTGGAAATTTATCTCTATATTGCCATTTTTTTAATATTGGTTATTGAGCTTACTGACTTGTATATACAAGTATAGTACATATATTTTCACTCTAAAGTATAAGCTTAATAAAAACAATGTATCTATCTTGGTCATTTATGTTTCTCAACACAAATACATTTGTAATACATTTGTGTACACAGTGTATTATGTATTACTGGTACTGTCATCTGGTACCCTGCTAGAATTATCTCAGTGTCATGGATTCAGGCCCACCTTGGCCACATAGGACTTTGACTACAAAAGTATTTTCGTTCACACAATGATACTAGAAGAGGACCATTCTGAAGGTCTTGTATGCCCTCCTATCTGTCACCCTCAGCAGCCAGTTCTAAGTAACTATATTGTCTAACATACCTGGTTTGAGTCATCCATCTGCCTGGGCATTTCATCTCTGCACTTGCCCACCACGTCTACTAGAGGCTTGCATTTGGGGGGAATCTGAGGCTTTAGAGAAACATGTAATGTCTGACTAGGACTGAGAGCTTCCCAGAGGCAGGAGATTAGATGTCATGGCCACAACTCTGTTTCTACTGCTATAATATCATTGTAAAAAGAAGGAAATATCAAGAAATTCTGAACTTGAGTAGGGTTCACAGCTTTATCAAGGCCGCACATATTAGTAAACCTTCAGAAATAGTAAGCCAACAAGAACCATGCAGTAAAATCAGGCTGCTGGTTCACTGGCTTCTTTTCTCAAATCCTCTGCCTGTCCTAACTGGATGATAGGCCCCCACCTTCAGCACTTCCCCTCTTGTATTGACCTGAAGCCATCATTGTTGGCTTACCTAAATTGGCTTATTTATCCAATATATTTTGTTTCAGATCAAGGGTGATTTGCTGTATCTTATTTTCTATTCTTTTTGGCTGAAAGTCCCCATTGAACATGCCACAAAAATTATACCTTTTATTTATTTCCAATTTTCACAGTAGTGGGCTGAATAAAAATCGATGTCATTCCTTTCTGTTCTGTGAGATTAAGTGCCTTCAGGGACCAATAATGTGAAGGGGCAGGATACAAGATAACGAGGAAAGGAAGAATCTATGATAAATTTGAGAGCTTGTAACCTGCCTAGAGCCATACACTTTAAAAATAAATTTAGACATTGCGATGAACAAACAGAGCACATCTGCAGGCAGGATTACACCTCAGGTCGGCCTGGTCTACCTGTGTGATAGCCTCATGTTGAGTCTTTAAATGCACATGCTAAATCTTAGGTAGAGCCACAGCTGGACATAGGCTGACTTTACCAATGTTGGAGACTGGCTGTCCCAAAGCCTGCACCGGATGCGGTAATGGGATTGCAAGATTTAAAGGCATGATCATCAGTCAGAGCTTGCTGTCTGCATTCTCTTAGGAAAGCCCTTATTGACACAGATGAAACAAATAGAGTCATTGTCCCTAGGTGACTAGGTGTCTGTTAATTCTCAGGAGGATATTCCCATGCTAAAGAAGAAAGAATAAGAGAATATAAATAAAGATGTGGATTCTCAACAGTGTGCTAGAACACAGAAGCTGCAGATGCTGTAGAATTTGAAGCCTTTCCACATTCTATCTGGAACAAGGTAGCCAGAAGCCTGGTAGGTGTCATGGAGCTCAAATTTAATTTCTTTAGGATGATTTTGTCTTTCCCAATGAAAGTATTGCAGCTTTTACAGATCATTTCTCTGTCTTTCATAGAACTGGAGGAAAAAATGCCTCATGGGTTGTCCTACCTAAGGATCAAACTATATTTTGGTCAGGGTTTATGCTTAAAAAAATTAGGATCCATATGTGGGATGGGGTACTTATGTGTATTTGGATGATGAATACACTTGGAAAAACAAAGTTGTTGACAATAACTTATTTATTCATGAGGTAGGTTGGGAGCTTTACAAGAAAGTCCTCAGCATGGAACCTTGGAAATAGTCTATTTTTGAGGGGACTCACTGAGCAGGGATGTACAGTGTGTTATTTTTCTCCATTTGTCTGAATCCCACTCTTCTGACAAGGACAGACTGTACTGGTAGAGCTTTTTTGGGTCTATAGCTCTTAAAAGGGGCATTATCCATGTTGGCATTGATACTGGCACAAGGAGCATGAGCAGGATCAAATCCAAATACCAGAGGTAAGAGCCTGCATTGGTCACAGATCTAACCGGTAGACACAGAGAAGCCAAAAGCACTGGGAAGGGAATCCAAGAACAGGGAGAGAAGGAACAAAACTGTTACCATTCTGAGCAGGGTCAGTAGCAACTGCAAGGAAAGGTTGTGATTGCTGTAAATGGCGGCTGTCATGTATGGTATTTGGCAAGGGAGCATTAACCACATTGGAAAGGCTGAGACAAAATGGACACTTGATACTGTGAGTAGGAAGTATGTTCTCCTCATCAGCTTTATCACTGCTCTTCTCCCTATGGCATACCACTACATACCACTAAACTTCCTTCATAGCTCCTAACTCAGGTCAACTTGAGGCAAAAGTCCTTTCAGAATACTGGCAGTAGAAAGAAAATCTGGCTACTGTTTCCCTTCTCCTTCATACCTTTCTGCGTCCACCCATCACCCTCTAATTTCTTCTATCTGGATGCGACCTCCCCTTTACCCTTGCCAAGAAATGCTCAGAGACCTTTCATGAAAGGACAAAGGCTCATGCCTGGCCATTTGTTTTAGCCAATTACAATGATCTTCCTGATGGCGGCTGGTCACCTAAGTAATAACAGCTGGTGTCAGAGGAGTCTTTCCTCTGTGCCTGGGGAGCTAAACTCACTCACGCTGCCCTGCCTCAGGCTACTGTCCAGTCTGATCAGTGGTGCTTGCTACTGGAGATCTAGCTGAGGTTTGGGGCCTACGGTTCTGGGAGTGGTAGTCAGTAGGACAGTTGAGATGAGGAGAGAATTAAAAAAGTATAGAAAGGTACAGAGAGTAACGCATGTGTTTGCACAATTCTGGTGGACAAATTTAAATATTTATGTATTTGTTTCATGTATTTTTGTTTTTTGAATGAAAAATTTAAAAATTACTCTTAAATTTGAAGTTCCTATTGACCCATAGTTCAGTCCCATGATACTCATTTATACTTCCATGATTGTGATGTGTGTGTGTGTGTGTGTGTGTGCATGCTTGCTTGCGTAACTTTTTAGTCTAGGTGTCAACAAACTTTTTCTGTAAATGACCAGGAAAAATATTTTAAAATTTTCATAATTTTTATGTAGATATATACTGTCTCTAAAATGTATGCATTTATTTCCTCTTTTTTAAATAAAATTCTTTAAAAATATAATAAGTCCACAACTTATGATACCAAAACAGTCAGTGAGCTGGTTTGCCTCTGCACTGTAGTTTGCCAGCCTCTGCAGTAGATCAATTTTATATTTTGACATCCATGTACCATGTACAAGAACATAAGATTTAAGCCTCCTTTAGTTTCTGTTACTATAGTGTCTGTGTTTTATGTGAGTACATGACCCCTGACCACATTCATGATATGAGCCTGCAACATATTCCACTTAGTTTACTTGACGTATAAACCTCAACAGATGGTGATTTCAGGAAAAAGGTGTCAAAACGTCTTGTTTCTTCTGAGATATAAAGTTTGGAACTGTATTAGAAAATAAGGATAGATTTGAGGTATAGCATAAAAGTCTTAAATGAATGCTGTGAAGAACCTGTTTAAATATACACCATTTTTTATATAGGAAAAATTAAATTACATTATTTCTTGACACCTAAGATTGAGCTATATTAAATAACCAACAACTGAACTTGGTTATGGTCAGTAAATAAAGCTAAGAATTTCTGTCTATTCTTGATGTTTTGTTTGACCCAGGGACAGATAAACAAGAGACGGACTTACAATGTTTCTTCTCAATGCCTCAGAGGTTGAAGTCTCTACTTTCCTATTGATTGGGATCCCAGGGCTTGAGCGTGTGCACATTTGGTTCTCCATCCCCATCTGCCTCATGTACCTCATGGCCATCCTGGGCAACTGCACCATCCTATTTGTCATCAGAACAGAGACTTCCCTGCATGAGCCAATGTATTATTTCCTGTCCATGCTGGCCCTATCTGACCTGGGCCTGTCTTTCTCCTCTCTCCCCACTATGCTGAGAATCTTTTTGTTCAACATCATGGGGATTTCTGCTGATGCATGCATTGCTCAGGAATTCTTCATCCATGGATTCACAGACATGGAGTCTTCCGTCCTCCTAATCATGTCCTTCGATCGCTTTGTAGCCATTCGCAGCCCCCTGAGATATAGCTCCATCCTCACCAGCTCCAGAGTTGTGCAAATTGGGCTGGCATTTGCTATTAAAAGCATTCTCCTGGTGCTTCCCCTTCCTTTTACTTTAAAGAGACTCAGGTACTGTAACAAACACCTGCTATCTCATTCCTACTGCCTCCACCAAGATGTCATGAAGCTGGCCTGCTCTGACAATACAGTTAACTTTTACTATGGTCTGTTTGTTGCACTCTGCATGATGTCAGACAGTGTCTTCATTGCTATTTCCTATGTGTTCATCCTGAAGACTGTGTTGGGTATTGCATCCCATGGGGAACGACTCAAAGCTCTTAACACCTGTGTCTCCCATATCTGTGCTGTGCTCATCTTCTACGTCCCCATCATCACTTTGGCTACCATGCATCGCTTTGCTAAGCATAAGTCACCATTAGCTATGATTCTGATAGCAGATGCATTCTTGCTGGTACCACCCTTGATGAATCCCATCGTGTACTGTGTAAAAACTCGGCAGATTAGAGTAAAGGTCCTGGAAAAACTTTGCCTGAAGTCTAAATGATGGGGCAAAGGTGGAAGTTCCATTTTCTCTACAATAAATTGTCTTAAGAGAAGGACAGTGTTTCATCTCAATAGGAGATGGTTTCGTTTACTTCATAGTCTTTAAATTAACATGAATTTATTAGTTAATAAATTAATTTTATCTCCTTATGTGCTGATAGAAAGAACTCCCCCGCCTAAAAAAATTATCAGTCAAGTTGATGTCATTTGCAAAGAGAGAATAGTGTCCTTGACTAGCCAGGAGTGGTGATAGCAACCATTATATACTTGAAGGTTTTGACAGAATTGATGTGGATTTGGCCAGTGTCCAGAAGAGAGTAAGAACCAGGACAGCAATTGAGGCTCTGCTGTGATAGAGAGAGAGTTCTTTGCTACACTGATTTAGAAGAGAAATAACACATAGAAGCAGCCAGAGGTCTGGGCTTTAGTTCAATATTGATTTACTGCTTTTCATTTAAAATACATTCTTATGTAATTACAAAAGAACAAGAATGTTTCAATATCAAAAACTTTATCAATGTGTTAAAGCAGACAATTACAAATTTATCAGTGGATGCTGAAAAAGCATTTCATAGTATTAGTAAGGTAAGCCTATTAAAAAGTAGATAAGGCTGGGTGTGGTGGCTCATACCTGTAATCCTAGCATTCTGGGAGGCTAAGGCAGGAGAATCATTTGAGCCCGGAAGTTTGAGGTTGCAGTGCGCTATGATGATGCCATTGCAGTCAACTTGGGGTGAAAGAGTGAGACTCTGTTTCAAAAAAAGTAAATAAAATTGAAATATAAATTAAATATTTAAAAATTATAAAGTTTACCTAAAGATGTATAAGCAAATCATCATTTTAATAGGTGAACTCTGCAATTTCTATTAAAATCAGAAATGAGATTTAAATGTTCACTTTCAATATTATCTTTCATAATTGCTTTGATGATTCTAGTGAAGTAAATGAAAAAGAAAATGAAATAATATGTATGACAACTGGGAAAAGTTAATAATAATTTATTTTTACTTATATATGCTGTATGCAAATAAATCCAAACATTAAAAAAAAGTAACTGTAAGGCATTTGATAATTTGGTAACATGTTTTAATGCAAGATAAGACATTTTATTTATAATAGCAACAAAAATGATACATCCATAAAATACATAAAAATAAACTTAAACTAAGTAAATACTTTTATTGGAAATACAAAAATGCTGTTAATAATTGAAACACTTGTATATTCTTGGATGCAAAAACTTATCATTAATGCTTATTCTCTTATATTTAACCCATAAATAGAATGTAATTATTCTTAGAAATTTAAAGCTTTTATTTGTTTTATGTGAAAGGATTACTTTATATCACATATTAAGTAAATCACACTAAAGCTACTATAATAGATCAGTGATATGTCACCATCCATAAAAAGATTGTAAAGCAAAAACAAAGTGCATACACATATATATGTGTGTGTATGTATAATATAATTTATAAGATGATTTACATAGTATTTTATATCAGTGAGAAAAGAGAAGGTATTTAACAGATGATTCTACCGTTACTACATATTCTCCTTGATTAATACATATTTGGATTTCTGACATAGGAGGACTTAAAAGTAAAAGGTATTATAACAATTTTAGAACCAAAGTATAAGAGACCATGTGTAGAATATAGGGGTCAGATATATCTTTTGTAAAGCAACATATGAAATACAAAAATTTTTGAGAAAAGTAAAGGTTGTTACATAAAGGTTGTTGCTTGTTATAGAAAACTATCTATATTTACTCTTGAGTTGGTTGACAAAAATGGTCAAAGACAAATATTAGATTGGCAAAGACATAAAATTAACATCTTTTGCAAATTTACAGTTAAAAAAATGTTATAGACATTGGCCTAGGCAAAGAATATATGAAAAAAATCCCCAAAGCAATCGCAACAACAACAAAAATAAGTAAATGGGACCTGATTAAATTAAAAATCTTCTGCACAGCCAAGGAAACTATCAGGAGAGCAAACAGACAACCTGTAGAATGGGAGAAAATATTCACATGTTACACATCTGATAAAGGGCTGATAACTAGAATCTATATAGAACTCAGGAGAATCAGCAAGAAAAAATCAGGGCTGGGAAAAATGGTGGAGTAAAGGTAACCCCCTGGATTCCTGCTCCCAGAGAAGGAGACATAGATCTTGGTCTCCTACACGTGAGTGGATCTCCCCCCTACAAGGACAGCATCGCGAATCCACAGAGGTTCAGCCCAGGACTCTCAAAAAAGGAAAAAAAAACAAGGTGATCGGGAGATAAGATCACATTCTCTGGAGAGTGCAAAACAAACAATAGGGCATAGAGCATGGGAGCGCGCCAGCCTCCCAGGGCCAGGGGGTGAAGTGGGGTCAGACCCATAGTAGAACTCCTTGCTTCCCCATTGACTTCCACACCCACCCAGCCAGTGACCTGTCTGAAGTTGGTGTGAAATTGCAGCAGGAGAAGAGGGTGATGGAGAGTGCAGTAATTAGTGGAAAGCACCATGAACTCCCCGGAGCCTTGTGCTAGGACTGCTCCAAGAGAGGAGGAAACCAAACTGAGCTGATGGGGGGGGGGCAGTTAGATGTCTTGTTTCTGGTAAAGAACGGGGCCAATCCTACAGAGCTGTTCAATAAGTCAGGGATTCTAAGCTGTACCTACCTTGGACAAATAAGACTGCATGGGGGGGAGGGTGGTCAGTGAGAGTGAGAACTATGGCTGTACAGGCATGAGCTGTAGGGAAGGAGGCTTAGAGGAGGCAACGGGGCATCCTGATGACCCAGACACCCAACCTGGCACCTGCCACCTCCTAAATAGTCACCCCAAGTGTTGGTGCCCTGCGAGTGGGCAAGCGGTTGCCACTGAGGGGGTCCACAGCCCAGCCGGCATGGTGCGATATGGTGTGGTGGGCATATCCCTTCCCCAGTTTAGAGACTCTCCTGACAAATTCCGCCCCTACACAATCTGCAATCAGCTAGCCAGGCTTGGCTCAATCAAGGAACTACTGAGAAGACTCAGACTGGGGAGCTACCTCCTCCCCCTAGCTTGCATCTTTCCTGCCCAAAGTGGTAGGCTCCACCCCTGGAGGTGGGGTGAGACAAGAAAAGCTACTCTCCCCCAGATCTAGGGAGAATCCACTGGGCCTGTGTGCAGTTCGTAAGTGGGCAGTATAAAAGAATTTGCTTCCCAGAACAGTTTAGGTCACCATTGATCAAAATGCTGGTGCTGGATCTCCTCCCCCAGTCAGTGGCCAACAGTCAGGGCCGTGGTCAAAGAACAAATCTCTCACAAGTGGACACAATAGGCTCCACAAGTAACCCCTCCCATTAGGGGTACCATTCAAGTGTGCTGGAAGAGCTCTCCCCAGTGCCAGATCAAGAAACTACAGAAGAGAGGACCCTTGGGCAGCATAAAAAATATCAGCTGATCCAGATGGGGAGGGCTCAGCAAAAGAATTCTGGAATTTTGAAGGATCAAACTGAAAACACTCCAAGAGAAACACCAGCTCTCAAGAAATGGAGACTAGCCAAACGCAAAACACTAAAATGACAGAAGAATTTCAAAATTGGATTGTAAGAAAGCTCAATGATATGTAAGAAAAAATGGATAACCAACACAAAGAAACCACAAATAAAATTCAGGACTCGGAAAAAAAATTCACTAAGGAAATTGGGATCTTAAAGAAAAATCAATCTGATCTCCTGGAAATGAAGAATTTATTCAGGAAAATACAAAACACAGTGGAAAGCCTCAAAAATAGTGTGGACCAAACTGAAGAAAGAGTCTCAGAGATTAAAGATAACACCTTAAAAATCAAATAAGTTAATCACAGAGATAGATCAGAAAAATAAGAGACATGAGCAAAGCTTATAAGAATTGTAGGATTATACGAAGAAAAATAACCTGCAGCTCCAGTGGATTCCAGAGAAGGAGGAAGAAAAAACCCAAGGGATGGATAAGCTATTTGAAGAAATAATTGAGGAAAATTTCCCAGGTCTGGCCACTAACTTAGAATTAGAAATACCAGAAGGACTCCTGGGAGATACAGTGCAAACAGGAAAACACCATGACATGTAGTCATCAGGCTTACTAAAATATCAACAAAAGAGACCCTCCTACAAGCTGTAAGGTGAAAGAAGCAAGTTACATACAAAGGAAAACCGATCAGAATAACACCAGATTTCTCAACAGAAACATTACAGCAAGGAGATACTGAGGCCCCATTCTCAATCATTTGAAACAAAATAAAGCCCAGCCTAGAATCTTGTACCCTGAAAAACTAAGCTTTATATAGGAAGGAGAACTTAAGACATTCTCAGATAAGCAAAGTCTGAGGGAATTCACCAAGACAAGACCAGCCCTACAAGAAGTACTCAAAACAGTGTTGTTCACGGAACAGCATAATAAATACAAACATAAAAACACCCCAAACCTAAAGATTAAAGGCAAGATATTACAATGGCTCAAGAGAGAAATCAAAGCAACAACGTCCAACCCAACAGAATGAACAGTAATCTGCCTCACCTATCAGTTCTCTCAATAAATGTAAATGGCTGAAACTCCCCACTCAAGAGACATAGGCTGGCTGAGTGGATAAGAAAATAAAAGCCAAGTATCCTCTGTCTACAGGAAACACATCTAATCTGCAGGGATGTATATAGACTAAAAGTAAAGGGTGGAGATCAGTATTTCAAGCAAGCAGAAGCCAAAAGAAGGCTGGCGTGGTGGTTCTGATCTCAGATGATTTAGTTTTTAAACCAACAAAAGTAGCGAAAGACGAAGATGGTCATTATATAATGGTGAAGGATACAGTTCAACAAGAAGATATAACAATTTTAAATATATATGCACCCAACTTAGGTGAACCCAGATTCATTAAGCAAACCATACTGGATCTAAGAAAATTGATTAATAGCAACTCCATAGTAACCGGAGATTTCAACACCCCACTGACTGCACAGGACAGATCCTCCAAACAGAAAATTAATAAAGAAATAAAGGACTTAAGCAAAACTCTAGAACAATTGGGTCTGACTGACATTTACAGGACATTCTACCCCAAATCCACTGAATATACGTTCTTCTCATCAGCTCACAGGATATTTTCTAAGATTGACCATATCCTAGGACACAAAGTAAGTCCCCCAAAATTTAAAAAAATGGAAATCATACCATGTATCTTCTTAGATCACAGTGGAATAAAAGTAGAAACCAACCCTAACAGAAACTCACATTTCTACACAAAAACATGGAAATTAAACAACCTTCTACTAAATGATTACTTCACCAATGAAGAAATCAAGATGGAAATAAAAAAATTCTTTGAACAAAACGACAATGGAGAGACAATTTATCAAATCCTATGGGACACAGCTAAAGCAGTACTGAGAGGAAAGTTTATTTCCATAAATGCCTATAACCAAAAGTAAAAAAGATCACAAATAGACAATTTAATGAATTGACTCAAAGAGCTGGAAAATGAAGAATAGACCAACCCCAAACCCAGCAGAAGAAGTTAAATTAACAAGATTAAATCAGAACTAAATTAAATTGAAAACAGGGAAGCTATGCAGAAGATTAATAAAACAAAAAGTTGGTTCTTTGAAAAAATAAACAAAATTGACACACCTTTGGCTAGGCTAATGAAAAGCAGAAAAGAGAAATCTCTAATAAGCTCCGTCAGGAACAAAAAAGGAGACATCACAACTGATCCCAAGGAGATACAAGCTATAATTTATGAATAACACAAAAACTTTTATGCACACAAACTGGAAAATGTGGAGGAAATGGACAAATTTCTAGAAACACATATCCTTCCTAGGCTCAACCAGGAAGAAATAGAATTCCTGAGCAGACCAATATCAAGAGCCGAAAAAGAAACAGCAATTAAAAATCTTCCTAAAAAGAAAAGTCCTGGACCAGTTGTTTTCATAACCGAATTTTACCACACCTACAAAGAAAAACTGGTGCCTATCCTGCAGAAAGTATTCCACAACATCCAGAAGGATGGAATTCTCCCCAACACATTTTATGAAGCAAATATAACCATGATACCAAAACCAGGAAAGGATGTAACAAAAAAAGAAAACTACAGACAAATATCCCTAATAAATATAGATGCAAAAATTTTCAACAAAATCCTAGCTAACTGAATCTAGATGCTTATCAAGAAAATAATCCATCATGACAAAGTGGGCTTCATCCCAAGGATACAGGGATGGTTCAACATATGTAAATCTATAAATGTAATTCACCACATAAACAAAAGCAAAACCAAAGACCATATGATTCTTTCAATAGATGCAGAAAAAGCTTTTGACAAAATTCAACACCCTTTCATGATACGAACACTTAATAAAATAGGCATAGAAGGGACATACCTAAAAATGATACAAGCCATATATGACAGACCCATAGGCAACATCATACTGAATGGGGGAAAATTAAAGCATTCCTACTTAGAACTAGAACCAGGCAAGGCTGCCACTATTTCCACTTCTATTCAACATAGTGTTGGAAGTTGTGGCTATAGCAATCAGACATGAAAGGGGAATTAAAGGTATTCAAATTGGGGCAGAAGAGTTCAAACTTTCACTGTTTGCTGATGATATGATATTATATTTAGAAAACCCCAAGGATTCAACCAAGAAACTCCTGGAATTAATAAATGAATTTAGTATAGCCTCAGGATACAAAATCAATACACAGAAATTGGAGGCATTCATATATGTTAACAACAATCAAATTGAGAAAAAAAATCAAAGACTCAATACCCTTCACAATAGCAACAAAGAAAATAAAGTACCTAGGAATATACTTAACCAAGGAGGTAAAAGATCTCTACAGGAGAACTATGAAACACTGAGGAAGGAAATAGCAGAGGATGTAAACAGATGGAAATCCATACCATGCTCGTGGGGTAAGCAGATTCAACATCATTAAAATGTCTATACTACACAAACTGATCTACAGATACAATGCAATACCTATTAAAATCCCAACATCATTCTTCACAGATATGGAAAAAATAATTCTACGCTTCATTTGGAACCAGAAAAGACCCCACATATCAAAAGCAATTCTAGGCAATAAAAACAAAATGGGAGATATTAATACGCCAGATATCAAACTATACTACAAAGTTGTAGTAATTAAATCAATCTGGTATTGGTACAAAAATAGGAATATTGACCAGTATAACAGATCTGAGAACCCTGGTATAAAACCATCCTCATATAGCCATCTAATCTTTGACAAAGCAGACAAAAACATACACTGGGGAAAAGAATCCCTTTTCAATAAATGGTGCTGGGAAAACTGGATAGCCACTTGTAGAAGGCTGATGCAGGATCCACACCTTTCACCTCTCACAAAAATTAACTCACGCTAGACAATAGACTTCAACCTAATGTATGAAACTATTAGAATTCTAGAGGAAAATGTTGTTAATACTTTGTTAGACATCGGCTTAGGCAAAGAATTTATGAACAAGACTCAAGGCAATCACAGCAGCAACAAAAATAAATAAATGGGACATGATCAAACTAAAAAGCTTTTGCACAGCCAAAAAATAGTCACGAAGTAAACAGACAACCTACAGAATGGGAGAAAATTTTCACATCCTACATATCTGATAAGGGGCTCATAACTAGAATCTACTTAGAACTCACGAAAATCAGCAAGAAAAAAATCAAATAACCCTATCAAAAAGTGGGCAAAGGACATGAACTGAAACTTTTCTAAAGAAGACAGAATAATGGCTAACAAACATGTGAAAAAATGTTCAACATCTCCAACCATCAGGGAAATGCAAATCAAAACTACAATGAGCTATAACTTAAACTCCAGTAAGAATGGCCTTTATCAAAAGTCCCAAAACAACAGATGTTGGCGGGGATGCGGAGAGATAGGAACACTCCTACACTGCTGGTGGGACTGCAAAGCAATATGGAGATACCTTAAAGAGATACAAGTGGATCTACCATTTGATCCAGCAATCCCATTACGGGGCATCTACCCAAAAGATCCAATGACACTCTACAAAAAAGACACCTACACTTGAATGTTTATAGAAAGACAATTAACAATTGCAAAGCTGTGGAAACAACCCAAGCGCCCATCAATTCATGAGTGGATTAATAAAATGTGATACATGTATACCATGGAGTACTATTCAGCTCTAAGAAACAATGGTGATATAGCACATCTTGTATTTTCCTAGATAGAGCTGGAACCCATACTACTAAGTGAAATATCCCAAGAATGGAAAAACAAGTACCACATATACTCACCAGCAAACTGGTATTAACTGAGCAGCACCTAAGTGGACACATAGAAAGTACATTAACTGGGTATTGGGCAGGTGGGAGGGGGTAGGAGGGGGATGGGTATATACATACATAATGAGTGATATGTGCACCATCTGGGGAATGGTGACGCTTGAAGCTCAGAATTGTGGGGGAGGGGGACAAGGGCATTATTTGAAACCTTAAAATTTGTACCCCCATAATATGCTGAAATAAAAAAAAAATCAAACAACTCTATTAAAAAGTGGGCAAAGGACATAAACAGAAACTTTTCAAATGAAGACAAACTAATGGTCAAAATACATACGAAAAAATGTTCAACATCTCTAATCATTGGAAATGAAATGCAAATGAAGAAATGCAAATCAAGACCATGATGAGATATCACTTAACTCCAGTGAGAATGCCTTTTATCAAAAAGTCCCAAAACATAATGAGTCTAATGCACTCCATCTGGGGCATGGATACCCTTGAAGCTCTGACTCGGATGGGGAGTGGGGGCAAGGGCAATATATGTAACCTAAATATTTATACCCACATAATATGCTGAAATAAGAAAAAAAGGTTAAAAAATGTCCCAAAACAATAAATGTTGGCATGGATGCAGAGAGATAGGGACACTCATACATCAGACATTGCTGGTGGGACTGCAAATTAGCACAACCTCTGTGGAAAGTAATATGGAGATACCTCAAAGAGCTACAAGTAGATCTACCATTTGATCCAGCAATCCCATTACTGGGCATCTACCAAAGGAAAAAAAAAGACATTCTATAAAAATGACATCTGTACTTGAATATTTATAGCAGCACAATTCACAATTGCATGGATGTGGAAATAACCCAAGTGCCCATCAATACATGAGTGGATTAACAAAATGTGGTATATGTATACCATGGAGTTCTACTCAGCCACAATAAACAATGGTGATATAGCATCTCTTGTATTATCCTGGATAAAGCTGAAACTCATTCTATTAAGTATCACAAGAATGGGGAAACAAGCACCACATGTACTCATCATCAAATTGGTATTAATTGATCAACACTTATGTGAACATTTATTAGTAACATTCATGAGATGTTAGGCAGGTGGAGGTGGATGGATATATTCACACCTAATGGGTGTGGTGTGCACCATCTGGGGGATGGGCACACTTGAAGCTCTGACTCAGGTGGGGCAAAGGCAATATATGGAAGCTAAATATTTGTACCCCTGTAATATGCTGAGTTTAAAAATAAAAGTCCCAAAACAACAAAATTTGGTGTGGATGTGGAGAGATAGAGACTCAAATAGTGCTGGTAGGACTGCAAACTAGTACCACTTCCATGGAAAATAGTATAGAGATACCTCAAAAGTAAAAGTACCATTTGATCCAGCAATCCCACTACTGGGTATTTACCCAAAGGGAAAAACAAAGATATTCTATTAAAAAGACATCTGCACTCAAATGTTTATAGCAGCACAATTCACAACTACAGAGATGTGGAAACAACCCAGGTGTCCACTGATACGTGAGTGGATTAATAAAGTGTGGTATACATATACCATGGATACTATTCAGCCATAAAAAATTATGAACTAATATTCATACCTCTTGTATTAACCTGAATGGAACCTGGAGGCCATTCTTGTGAGTGAAGTATCACAAGAATGGAAAAACAAACACTACATGTACTCATCATTAAATTGGAACTAATAGATCAACACTTATGTGCACATATAGAAATAACATTCATCAAAAATCAAGAAGGTGGAGTGGGGAGGTGGGTATGGGTAAATTCACACCTAATGGGTACAACTTACACTATCTGGATGATGGGCACACTTTGACATAAACTATATGAAAGCAATGTATGTAACCAAAACATTTGAACCCCCATAATATTCTGAAATTTAAAAAATTTAAAAAGAAAACATAAAGAACCCAATAGAAAAATGGATGACAATTGTTTGAATAGGTCAGTCATGGAAGAAGAAACAAAATAATCAATAAATGTGTGAACTACATTCATTTTTACTATTAGGAAAAATTAAAAAATAATTAAAATGAGATAATTCTCACTAGTAAAATTGGTAAACATTTAAAAATACCAAAGTAGTCAATTTTGGTGTATATTCCAGAAAAAAGCGGTCTCCTACATAGTGTAAAAGTATAAATCTAGATAGCCTTTTAGGAAGGAATCTATTATAAACAGAAAATAAAATCTCAGGATACCCTCCAACTCCTTATGCAAAAGATTCCATTTTTCTCTTCCAAAATTCTCCTTGTCTTATGGAAAAATATAGATTTTTCTGGGTCTTACAAGAATATAACCATTTTGTCTCATTACCCCTATCCCCATACCTTGTTTTTCTTCTCTATGCCTTTAAATGTTCAAATTTCCAAATTCCCTTTCAGAAAAAACAGCAATAGTTTTGCCTGTGGTTAGTGTTTTTCCTGGAAACATCCTCAGCTTTGGCTTAGTAAGCCTCCATTGATTGAGATTTTGTCTTAGTCATTTATATTGGGTGGACACTACCAATACATGCTTAAATTTTTTAAATGTGCTATCCTTTAAAGCTATCAGTCATGCTCTGGAGTTCAGAGATCAGTCTTAGAGAAATAACAGCATAAGCACACATGGGTAGTTGTATAAGAATGTTTATTACTACATTGTTTAGAGTGGCATAAAACTGAAGACAACACTAATATCCATTAATAGAAAATAATTGAATAAATCACAATTCATTCATACCACGGGATATTATGTAGTCATTCAAATGAATTCAATCCATATCAATTGACTTAGAGGCATTTATACCAAAAGAAAAGCAAGATACAGAAAAGCATACAGAAAGTTGTTCAACCATTGTGCTACAAATGAGGCAAGTTCCTCGTATATACGCACTAATAACTGTATTGACATAAATAAGAAAAAATTAGGAAATTAACCATGTTTATAGAATAAAACTGTAATTATACTGTGTTAGTCCACTTTTGCTGCATACCAACCCCAAAATCTCAGTGACTTGCCGCTACAGCATTTGTTATGATGCTCACTGGTCATTAAATTGACAGAGGTCCTCTTGATCTATGCTGCTTTGACTTTGTGGCTCTGCTTCAGTTCTCCAGGCACCAGAGACTGACCCCAGGCTGTGGATTTGGCTGAGGTCTGCACCATGTATCTCATTCTGGAAACCAGGTTGACGGGGAAGTACCTACTAGGGAGGCACTACCCTAGTATAAGGATTCAGACCCCATTGTAAAATCACAATTAAGCTCCTGCTCTTACCACATACACTAGCATCTTGTTGACCAAAACAAATTATGAGCACCACATTGACCAGAGAAAATCATGTTTCTAAGTTCAAATTCAGAGTGATGGTAAATACCATCTGCATACTCTGACCCTCATGATGTGAGTGTGGCTGTGTAATACTACCACTGGGAAGTAAAGAATTGAGATCAATAATTATACCACATGTAAGATTCCATTTATATGAAACATTACAAGTGTTCACTAAAAAAAAGTAATTGTAGTTAAGTTTTGATGACATGATTTATGGTATTTTTAATTTATTCTATTTTTTCTGAATTATGTGAAATTTTTAAAATTTATTTAATGGAGAAATAATAATTGTACAGTTTCATAAGATATTTAGTGATACTTCCATACATATAATGTATAGCAATCAGATCAGGATAATTAGCATATCCATCATCTCAAACATTTATCATTTCTTTGTGTTGGGAACATGAAATAAGCATACATATTTAAAATTTATACCAACATTTGAAAACTAAAGGATGAAGAAATATTACTTTCCCTCTTCTTTTTCCTGGATTGATCAGAGTTAAACAGCCTGGCTCATGGTGTGAGGAGCTAAGTGAGAGACTTATTTGGCATCATCTGCCTTTATCTAATCCCTAAGGACCGGTGAGAATTCCTACTTCCTATGAGGGTCCAAAACTGGTGGAAGGTCTCCCACCCAGTTGTGTAGAATATTTCTGTCTTCTTTTTCCTTTGTCATGCAGCTGTTTAACTCCTCAGGTTTCTCCATTATTCAGGTACAGATATAGTGAGGGAATTAACTGCAATAACACAACAGCCACACACTTAAATGTCTGTGACATCTGCACTCTGGCTCTTTCTATGCTATTGACATGCAGTGTAATAGTGGGAGGATCACCTCCATTCCCTGGCGCTTGTCACTTTTCATGGCTATACACATGCAGACTTATAGAGACAGGCAGACACACCCATGTACCTGCCTTTATGTGTGCCTGTATGACCATTTCATGCCTGGTGCACTGAGTCCTCAGTTATAGAAACTTTTGTATCGGGAGCCCTGTAGCACCAAATGTGGAGGGACATCCTCCTCATTGTGTATACCCCACCTTCCCTGGCTGTAACCTCTTGAGTATTCTCTCTCTAATCTCCTTCATTTTGACACTGTAGAGCACAGGGTTTATCAGTGGAGGAAGCAGGAAGTGGACATAGGAAAGCAGGGTATGGGCGTGCTGAGGGATTGGCAGCTTCAGGCGGTTAATGAGAGCCAGGAGGATCATGGGGACGTAGAAGAGGAGCACAGCAGAGAGGTGGGCAGCGCAGGTTTGCCCAGCCTTCCAGCGATCTTCCTTGGACCCCACACCTTGCAACACTCTGCCAATCAGGCCATAGGAGAGGAAAATAAGCAGGGGGTCCAGTCCCATGGCTGACAGGACCACGAAGAGGCTGTAGAGTGCACCCCAAGCTCCCGGGCAAGCCAAACGGGCCACATCGGGGTGCAGGCAATAAGAATGTGTCAGGACCTGTGGGTGGCAGTAAGGCATGTGGGCCAGGAGGAATGGCAGGGGCAGATGGAGACCCAGGCATCGGAAAACAATGGCCAGGCTGATCTTGCTGATGACGCTGTTGGTCAGGAGTGCCGGGTAGTGGAGAGGGCGGCAAATGGCCAGTGCCCGGTCAACAGCCATGGCAAGCAAGACAGAGGACTCCATGACGGAAAAGATGTGGACAAAGAACATCTGTAGAAGGCAGGCTGAGGCAGGGACAGCGTGTGCATCAGCAAGGGCGAGGCCCAGCAGTGTAGGCATCAGGGCTGTGGCTAAGCCAACGTCAGACACGCTGAGCAAGAAGAGGAAGAAGTGCATTGGGCGGCGCAGGGCAGGTTCCAGAGCAATGATGCAGAGGACGGTACTGTTGCCCAGGGCAGAGAGCAGGTAGACGGCGAGGAGGGGTAGGGCCCACCAGGAGGGTGCAGCGGACAGGCCTGGCATGCCGACCAGCAAGAATGTGGAGGTCATTGACGTGCTGCTATTGGGGGTTGCCAGGGTGGGAAATGTTGACATAGTTCAGGATTCTGCTTTGAACTCTGGAACCTGAAAACTGATTAGAAAGAGTCACTTAATTTTGTGTCAAATTTACATGATGCTTAGCCTGCCTCTTCCCTCCCTGACTCACACAGTTATATACACACACATTTCCTCTTTCCACCCACATTCATTCAATAGTCTATGAAGTATTCATGCCTTGCCTTGGAGCTTTTTCTATAGCTATCCTCAAAGCTCTGTGGCTCCATTTCTTTCTGTAAATTGTTTTCCCATTGCTGTATAACTGTGCCTCTCCCTGTAGTGTTTTTCGAATTTATCTTCCCCCTTTAGTGACAAACTCCTGAAAAGAGGGTCTATACTCTATATCCATTTTTTTTTCTTCTCCCAATTTCAGACACTGTGGCTTCTGTGCTGCTTTAACACATTCACATGCTTAACCTGCTTTTATTAGGTCACCAATCACTCCCTTTTTCCTAAATCAAGGGACACTCATTTTTTCCAAGCTTGATTTATTTCTTAATGATGTTTGGCTGCTATGAGTCCATTTTTTACTTTTATTTTTAACTCCTTCTTAGAATTTAACTTTTTAGTTCATCTTGCTGTGTCCCTATAACTTTTACATTGGTACTTTTGAGGAATCTTTACTTGGTCCTCTTCTTTTTCATCAGTGGTCTTATCTACTTTCATGACTTAACTAAACTCTGAAAACTTAGGAATCACAAATATATTTCCCTATTCCATATTCGTCCATATTCATCTCACTATGGAAATCTCTACTTGGATGTCCCATGCATTTTAAATAAATAATCCCAAACAGATCTTAACAAATGCATCTTGAATCCTCTCCCCGAGTACTCAGTTTGGAAACAGTGAAGGGAAAACTACAACAATACTAAAATCAGTGAGACATATCTTGGTTCCCTAAGTCAGTTGATGCTGGTACCACTGATTAATTTTCCAAAATGAAAGCCTCAGAATTAGACTCTTCTCACATATGACATTACTATATTTAAAATTTCAACAAGAAGGACTAGGCAGACGCTATAGTCTTATCTCCTTCCCTTAGCCAAAAGCCTCCCAAATATTTGGAAATTCCTGACAAAATGACCATGAAAATAGAGATCTAAGGAAAAGTAAAATAAAAACTTATATTCTCAGGGAATGACATAGATATAAATTAACCTTAAACATTTGTTACACAATTCTAAATGTATATGTCCTAAAACATGAAATTAAAAAATTTCAATACTATGCAGTAATTCTCAAAGTAAAAAAGGAAAATAAATGTAACAAAAAGCTTAACTGATCCCACAGAAAATGTTAAGAAAGGAGTAAATAGAAACAGACATTCGTTTCTGGTGTGATGGAGCGAGGAGGCTGACCAATCCTGCAAAGCATCTCCAAAGCTGGCCAACTGTCACCAGCATCCACTTCAGCACTCTGGAAATCCACCAACGATGTTGACCTGTGTATTAAAAATACCACTTTTGGCATTCTGATCTGGGGTTCCTCTACTCACCCCTACTGCCTCTAGCTTTGTCTACAGTTCTGGGACAGGGAGAGCCAACAGCTGTGTTCTGGCTGCCTGGGGCAGCATCCTTTATTCTGAGCATGTCAGTCAGCATGCCAATTCTGTTGGCAAGTAAATAGGGAGGGCCAACAACTCTAACCCCTCGACATTATGGTCTTCTTGGGGGCAATACATCTGCCAGCAGACTAGCTGAGGATTTAACATGAAGTTCTGGCTGAAAGGAAATAAAACCAGATGGTAAGTGGAATTCACAGGAAGGAATGAAAAGAACCAGACATAGTCGATATGTGGGTAAACGTAAAGGACTCTAGACATGCTTTTCTTAATGTTCTCTAAATTTCCTTGAAGGACATATATTATGTGAAGAAACAATTATAATGCTGTAGT
>VSMD01000317.1:0-26781 GCA_008750895.1 Mirza zaza
CGGGACTCAATCCCCAGATGTGAGTCCAAAGCCAGATTGGATCTACTACACTGAAGGAGACAAGGAGAAAGTCTGTTGGTGGTGGTGACTGGACTAAGTGACCTCCCATTCCCACCCCCACCAACAAACTAGTAGAGATCCGGGCATTTGTGCGCCAGGAAGAGACAGTGAGCGTTTAGCGGATTGATGCGCAGGTCTGATCAGACTCGGAACAGGGGTTCTCCAGGTCCACCCGGACAGCTTGCCCCAGCCCAGACGCTTGGAGACTTGGGAAACTGTAAGTCTGCCTGACCCTTGAGAGGCAGAACGGTAACAACTGCTGGGTACCTGCGACTCTGTCCCCAGGCCAGGCAGGAAGGGCAACTGCTCTTCCCTGTCTCCCCTGGAAGCCCCAGAACAAACGGGCCATCAGTGAGGGCTCGGGACCCAGCAGTACCTCGAGGTGGGCTGCTGCCCCAGAAGAGGTGGAGGACGGACCATCTCCGACCGGGCTCTTCAGTCTGGACTCTGATGAAAGCACCAAGTGACGGCGTCACTTGTCCCCTGCCCAGCTCCCTCTGCTACTTGAAATCTTCAGCCCCTTATACATGCCCTGGAAGTTAGAAAGACTGGCTGGGGCCTGGAAAGGAATGTGGGAAAAGGGCATTTGTCGCTGGCCCTCAGTCAGTGCAAGGGCTGTTAAAGAATCCGTTACACATTCTATTTGGTCGACTTGGTGACAGTTACCAGCAAGGAAATGACACTTAGAGAAGATAGACAAAGTTAACTTTAGAATAGGGGATGTGCCTGAAAAGTGAGGTGAGTCAAGAAATATAGTCAAATTTAATACATAATTTACATGGGATTTTTGTATGACATGCCCAGAACACGATGGTGACAACCATTCATATGTCGAATAGTAAAAAGTGAACACTAGAATACTGAAATCGACTTATCAGAACCATAGTTTTGGATTCACCAGATTATAAGACAGGGGTCTTCAAACTTTTTAAGCAGGGGGCCAGTTCACTGTCCCTCAGACCATTGGAGAGTGCGCACTGTGGGCCCGGGATGAGTCGGCTGCTAAGCAGGACAGGCAGCTGCGGCAAAAACACCCATCCGGCCGGATAAATGTCCTAGGCAGGTGGCATGTGGCTCGAAGGCCGTAGTTCAAAGACGCCTGTTATAAGAGTTGACTTCTAAAATACATTTTGTCTGAGGTTACTAAATTTACTATCTCAAATAAGCTGATTGGATTCGAAAGATCAAGTAAGCAACACCAAATACAACCGACCCTTGAACAGCATGGGTGTGAGCTGTGAGGGTCCACTCATTTCTGGATTTTCTTCCGCCTCTGCCACCCCTGAGACAGCAAGACCAGCCCCGCCTCTCTCTCCTCCTCCCCGGCCCACTCAAGGTGGAGATGATAGAAGAAGACCTGTATGATGATCCGCTTCTACTTAATGAAGAGCAAATATATTTCTTCTTTTTTGTGACTATCTTAATAATATTAGCTTACTTTATTGTAAAAATACAGTGTATAACACATATACACTATCTTTTTCTTTAGGCCAGTCAAACTGAGCAGTGGGAAACATACACCATCTCAAGACCAAAGGACTTACGACCCCAAAGAGCTGCTGTCTTTGTGGCCTCTGCCTATTGTGTTAACCTTATAAGGAATTTAAACTGACTTTAAATACTAATATATTACATGTTAACAATAAATCCATTATGTTAACATATTTTCAATAAAAATATTTTCTAAAGCAACTGAGAGACAGGCAGTGGGCTTACTTACTGTCACGCTGTGGGATCAGTCCTGCGCCATCTGAGGCCACTGTGCCCCAGGGCTCACAGGTGAGAGTAACAGCGTCCAGTGCTGCTATGAAAGCAGACCTGGAGGCCTGCGGGACCCTGGGCGTCCCTGGAGCACATACTGAGAAGTGCTCCCCTGCTGGTGCATCTCACAGGGCACCCCCAGCCCCCTAAGACGGCCCCCGAGCCTGGCAGGTCAGCACGCTGACCTGGCTGTCCGCTGGGGAAGAAACTTAACATCCTGCTTATAACCACCCGGAACAGAGTGAGCAAACAGGAACATCGGATCACACAGGAAGAAAAATCAGACTCTGCTAGTTAAAACGATATGTCTTAGGTTTATATTATACTTTATTTTTTGCAGAGCTTCTTGTTTTTTGAAATATTTTATGTACTCACAGTACTCTCATATGGTAGGTAGAAGCAGTAACTGTTAACACAAGTTTTTAATATAATATGGATGGAAACTGTGTGGGGCTTAAGGTTTACTTAGAAATAGTGAGTGAGTGGATGCCTACAGGAAATGAACCTGGAGCAATTTAGTCATCTATTGCAAACAGTGCCAGAGTGAAAGACAATGATGCTAATCACAAAACCTAAGTGGATCCAGAGTACCTCTGGTAGCACTGACATTAACACCTGCGAGAAGCTTGCTGCCCAGAGTAACCATGGTGTGACTTCCTGAAGCAGAACAGTTCTTTGTCAACTGCGTCCTTCCCTGGTAATTTGAAGTCCTTCCATTACACGTTAAATACAAACACTAGACATTTCCCACATGAGGTTCGTAGTTTAATTTGCTGCCTCACCCCATCCAAAAGCACCTAAGTTGATCCATAAACAATTCACGTGAAAGCAGAATCAAGCACCAAAGGTAAGGGCACAGGGCAGGCTCAGGAACACAAGTCCCCACAGGTTAGCCGTGGTCACTGCCGTACAGAGGGGTCCAGTTCTGACACCGACACCCCCAGGATCTGGGATGCTGCCACCGAGCCTTGTGCTGACTGCTGACACCTGTCTCCGGCACAGCTGTGGCCCTCAGCACCGCCTCTGGCCGACACCTGCCGAGCTGGACCGAGCCGGGGCAGCCCGCTCTGCTAGCTGTGATGCTTGGGCTCGGGCGGATGGGACGTGCCTTCTCCGTTGCTCTGAAGAAGGGGTGGGGACTGGAAACCACCCTCCCTTGTTGGTGCGGCTCCACTCAGCCCCGAGCTCGTCACGTTCCCAGTGTCACGAGGTGTGTGCAGACGCGGCCTTTTCCCTGATCCCCGGCAGTGCCCTCACGTCGCTGCCATGGCTGTTTCTTCGTAGCCCGGGTCCTGACTGCCAGGTGCCAGGCACTGTTCATTTCTCCTCCCAGCGAGCCCATCAGCTCAGCACCAGTCTAGCCTCAGTTTTAAACGTTTCTCTAAGTGAGGAAACTGAGGCTTGCGGAGGGGAGGCACTTGCCCAGCTCACGAGGGGTGGGGCTGCCCCCGCCCCTCCGGCCCTCAGACCGCCACACAGTGGTCCAGTCTGGCTGTCCCTCGCCTGAGCTCCAGGTGACAGGTGTCCTTGGCCTTCAGCCAGAGGAGCCAGGTGCTTGCGTTAAGAGATCTCAACATCTTGGGGATCCCTCTGAGGGTCTGGAAAAGGCAACGTTAAGCACAGGATCGGTGAGTTTTGCAGGCCACGTGCGTGCAGGGCAGGGGCCGGAGACCCCCGCGCTTACCTGTGGCCTGGCGGTGAGCCCGTGGCAGGAATTCCTCCTCTCACGTGAGCTGACCTCAAGAAACACGCTGACACGGGAGTCGTACTCATTGGGCCAAAGGGACAGGTGCGATCTCTGCTAGCCGGCCGCAGAACTAGCTAGAAGACGAGGAAGAGGAGGACACCGTGGGACACAGAAGAGGGCACCGTGGGACCACGTCAAGGACTGGACTCCGACACACAGAAGCCAGAGGTCATGACAGCTACAGGACCCCTCCCGCTGGCCCGTCTGTCCTGAAGCCATGTGCAGGAAATAAGTCTCCAGGGGAATTCTCATCGAATGAACGAGGGTAAGCTGTAACTTTCACACTATTAATAAAATAGGCTACACCCCAAAGGAGGTCCTAGCACCGGCTTCTGCAGACCCTTCACACTTGTCCGTTTCCTGCTGCGGACGCAGACCCAGCCTGTCTCCCTCCCACCAGCGGGCTCTGAATCCTCCCGCCGCAGGGGCAGAGACCCCCGGGCCTCGTTCAACCCCGACTCTCCCGGGCGCTCACCTGATGTGGCAGGTCCCCTCTGCACACGGGCAGAGCGGGCTCCGGCGAGGTCAGGCGTCACAAGTGCATAAACCCCCGCCTGGTGTGGAATCTGTGTTCGACGATTCCTAGTCCTTTCCACCCCCAGGCCTTCTGGACACCCCCGGCATGCCTGCCCGCTGCTGGCATCTGGGCTGGGACCGAGGGCAAGTGTCCTGCCACCCAGGAAGCCTGAGAGCTCCAAGCAAGGCGACTCCCGTGGCTGAAATTGGGTGTCTCTCTCTTCACCACCTCTGTGGATTTAATAATGACTTCTGTGTCCCAAGGCCATGCCCCCCACCCCATGGTGGGCACCTTGACCCAGAGGCTACTCCAGGTTCTGTCCTGGACGCTCCCACACCAGCACAGCAACAAGCTTCAGAGGCGGTTTCTGGGTACACCTGGCTCCGAACCCAGCTCCAACAGCGGCCTCTCATTGGCCTTTCCTTCTTGGGAGACCAGGCTTCCATTCAAGGTGAGGCACCTGGCTCCCTGCTGTCATCTGTGTGATCCGCCCCTGACCTGGCTCGGGACCCTGGCTCTGAGTCTGCCACTAGGCTGCCTGGATTTACGCGTTTCAGGTCGGCCTCCTCCCACACTGACCCCCGGAGGGCCCTCTGCCTCGAGCAGGCTGAACCTGCAGCCAGTGCGGGCCACAGACAAGCCAGCGATGCCGCTTCCATTTGAAAAAGTCTACTGAACAGACACTTCTCAGTGACAGAGTCCTAATTCTGCTTCTTCCTTGTGGAATGTTCCTGTGGCCATTCTCGCTGACAACAGGAGAGCAGAACCGAACGACACAGAGGCGGCAGGGCAGAACAGTGACGCAGCCCTTGGGGCCAGACACGCCTCCCACCCGCCTCCGCCCCGCAGCCCAGCCTGCACACGCTGCTCACCCTGGGCGCTGCGGCGGCGAGTCTGCGGGCACCAGCCAGGCACGCGTGGGGCGCTCCGCACCCGACTGTCCTCCCAGGCTTCTCCGAGAACTAAGAGCTTTCATTGTCCTTACTACCACTGTCATCTATTAATTGCACCGAGATTCTTATTCAAGCTCAGGGTGAAACTGCAGCTCCATGCTGTGTTTTCTGCAGGCCCGCCTTCTCCGTGTTGTGCCCGCACGCCATGCTTCTGCCCCCAGTGCCACCCTTCCAGGGGCTGGCCGAGCTGCCCACTGACACGCCGCACCTCCTGTGGGTATCTCTGCAGCCACAGGCCCCGCACCTCATAACAGCTGGGAACGTGTCCTCTCCCACAGGCGTGGCCTCTTTGAGGCATCTTCACCTAGCACCAGTATCGCACGCGGCGCTGCTGACTCACCAGAACTCCTCTCTTCCCACGGTCTTTTCCAACTGGGGAGCCTCTGACTCCCCAGTCCTCTGGCTCTGACCCTGGCCCCCCACCCAGCTTCAGTGCCCCCACGTCCTGCACAGACTCTGCTGTCTGTGCCTGCTGAACCCTCCAGAACATTCTCCCCCCGGCGTGTTTGCTAGGCTAAGATGCAGGAAGCCATTCTATCATCACCCCCTTGTGGGCTCTTTATCGACTCCCATTAGGCCGGATGGAGGCAGGGCCCCTTCCCCGCGCACTCCTGTACTGTGCTGCCTCCGCAGGCCTGCCCTTCCCCTGCTCGCCACGGTCCTCAAGCTCCTTGGCAACTGACTAGACTAGGGCTGCCGGCTGACTGCGCCAGGGCTCGAGGGGACAAGGAGGGAGCTGGGCAAGTTCTCCTCCCTCTCTGCCTCTCCCCCAAGGCTCCAGCCCTGCCAGACAGCTCTCCCTCCTACTCCCAAGGGCCCCTGCCATGACTGGGTCCGTTGCCTCACTTACTCGGCACCTTCGCAATTACCTCCTTCCCTGCACGTCCCATGGGGGCTACGCTTTCAGGAGAGAGGCTGTGTCCCGCTCGTGTGCCTACAGAGACTGCACAGTGCCTCAACTAAATTTTATTGAATCACTTTAAAATACTACAAATTTGATTCAGAAAATGTTATTTTTCCAAGGGTGGGTTTATTTCAAAATTATAAAGATTTATATATTATTTTTTATTATACATAAGAAGCAATTTTAGCTTAAAATAAAAAGTTTCACATTTAAAGTTTTAAACATGATGGCTTAAAAATGTAGACATTTTTAAGAAGCCAAAAACAAAAGCTGAATATATGCTGCAGCACAGGATTATCCCTCAAATATTCACATTTCAAAAGATGTTTTGAAAAGATTAAAAAACTGGCTAAAAATAATTTACAATTGGCAAAGATTAAAAACATCATTTTTAGAAAAACAAATTAGTGACATATAATGAACTTAAAATTACAAGCATTTTAACAGTTTAATCAAGCATGTAGTTTTTACCAGTATACAAAATGGTCTTAAACTGTCACTGTAGTTGTTTTTGGAGTGGTTATTTTACTGGGAAAAGCATACTTCACCAAAAACAGAGTATCAACATTCCAATGTTCTTTTCCATGAGTTCTGATTTTTCAACTTAGGAGAGAAGAACAGCATTTAATAACTGCATCCCTGGTAAAGAAAAGGGAGAAGAAACAACAGAATATAATAATATTCCTCAAGAGCAAATTTGTAGAAACTGTTCCAGCCAGATACACTGTGACCACTTTTACAATGGAACTCGGTGGAGGCTCCATCACATTTTTTGATTTAACTAAAACTTTGTTGGGTGCCACTTAAAGTCAAGAACTGAGACTTGGAAATACTTTGCTAATTTTTGAAATAGTATTTACCTTAAGAAATCTTTACTAGCACACATGCTGATCTTAATACAAGGAAATAAATGTAAATACCCAAAATAACCTAACAAAAGAACTAACTTTTAAAAAAGAAATAATGACCTAGATTTTAAAAGTAAAATGTTTATAACTACATCCTAAGACTCCAAAGAAATTAATGTTCTAAACTTCACCAACTTCTCATTTTCTTCTAAAATGCTATGTTTGAACTATTGGTTTATGTTTTTATTCATTTAAAAAAGCCCTTTACCTAGACTGCTAAAAATATCCCCTAATAAAATCCGAGACTCATGGGCAGATTCCATACACTGCTTGCTGCTTCTGTACACTGCTTGGTGCATGACCCTAAGGTGTGGGGAGGGACAGGACATTTCCAGAAGCCTCAGGTGAGTGGGCACCACGCCTACACGACCTTTCCTCTGCAGCAGGGCGTGCCGAGACGTCTCCCAGCTGGAGCTCGGGGGTCGACAGTACCTCTGCAGACCCTGCTCAATACCTGCGACCTGCAGCCCGCCCTGCTCGCTTTGTTCTCCTTACAGGTGTTTATCAAAAAGAATCATCCATTTCATTTGAAATGGACTGAAACTAAAATTTCTGCTACTTTCCTTCATTGTTCATATTAGGCATACAATTTTGTTGGTTTTTGATATACAACGTATCTCCGGATTTCACAAAGCAGCAAACCTTGCCTCACTGAATCTTTTTCTGATGCTATCAGGTTCAAGACTGGAATTAGTTTGGTTTCTTCCTCCACAACTACGTCAATACACTTCTCTGGAAAAATGTAAGAAAACAGCAGTTACCTCTGGACGTACAACTATAATGTTTTTGCTGGCTAAAAACCAACATTTATGTATCAGACCTCATTTTCCCAGTAACTTCCTTTTTTTAAAAGTGGAATTTGTTTTACTGGAGTTGCTGCATCCTATTTGCTGAACATTTATAGCCACGAAAGGGTCTAGAATCTCCTGTCAAAATTCCCTAACTGCGAATGTTCAGTATGTAAGGCAGGAGTAACTTCCTAACCTAGCTGTTACATGTATCCAAAATGCTTCAGTGTGGGTACTATATGTGGCAAGCTGCTATTCATCTCATTGGAAACAGTTTAGGAAGAAAGTCAAAATCAACATTTTCAGAAGAAAAAGTCAACCGAAAAGGTCCTTTTAAATAATATTTTAATATAAAAATTATTTACATTCATATATTTGTGTGAGGATAATTAAAGGATAGAAAAAAGACAGAATCCAAACAAGCTCACCTTGCATATGGGATGTATGACAGGCTATACCTGCAAGAAAAATTCAGGAACATTGAAACGTAATCTGAATGATGGTTTTCTTTATGCCAAATGGCCATATCTAACATCATAATAAATATAGCAGCATAATACTACTGTACAGTGGTTCTCAAAGTGGGACCCCAGACCTGTGGCAACAGCATCACCTGGGAACTTGTTAAAAATGCAATTAGGCCCCACCCTAGACCTCCTGAATCACGAGATTGTTGTAGTAAGTAACTATTTTAAGTTTCTTGGTGATTCTGACACATGCTAAAGTTTGAGCTTCTTATAATAAGGTGCCCTTTTATTTTTTTAATCAAAACTGCAAAATGAGAATAAATTATATTCTCCTTTAGGGATACATCAATTATTAGGTATAGATTAGGCAACAAAAGGCGAAATATAAGAGATTCAATTTAAATTTCTTTACATGTCAATGAAAAAGAGTAAAAAAAAAATACGGTTAATTTGAAATAAGTAGGGAACTACATTTAATGTTCATTGATGTTACATCTACCAACGGAAAGATAGAAAACAGCCAAAAGACAGACTGACCCAGGCTGGGCAGTATCAGATTTAAAACAGCAAAATCACAAAGGGGTTTACGACTGCTAGGAGGAAGAAAAAACACCCTTCAATGTCTAAATGGAAAAGTGCCCACAGGGGCAAGTTTATCCAATCAGACGACTATTCATGACGTTTCATGCAGGTGGACTTGATGCAGCACAAGACACAAAAAGGATGCAGGGAGAGTCTGATCAGGAGCAAGGGTACCACTGCATATTTGGAAGAGAGAGAGAGAAGAAACTTCCGGCAAAGGGAAAGCCAGAAAAGCAGTACTTGCTGAGTATCCCTTACGGGAGATGTCTGGGAAATGCTTTGAGTATCACAACTTTCTGGATTCTGGAACATCTGCATCACACTTACTGGTTGAGCGTCTCAAATCCAAAATGCTCCAATGAGCATTCCCCTCGAGCACCACGTCACCATTCAAAAAGTTTTGGATTTTGGCACATTTTGGATTTCAGGCGCTCAGCCAGTATGTAACAAGTCTTTAATCACCGCCAATTCAGAGGCTATCTGCAGTACGCCTGGTACAGAATGCCTGGTAAACTCACCCTGCTTGGGCACATCCCGTGATATGGCCTCACTTTATGGATTCATGTGGCTTTCCCTGAGTCTCTTAACGTTTCTTTCTCATGTCAGAAAAGGCATCACTGCGTAACCTGTGTGAACACAGCACGCCACACCGCCACCGGTGACACCCACCTCTGCTCCCCCTGATGGTATCACTGAGCCACGCTGTCCAGGCCACAGGGTTGGCTCACCCTGTCCCCCACCTCCTCTGACCGTGCAGGTCTGGCTGCAAGGCACCTGCTAACCTCCAGAGGAAACGCTAGGGCTTCACGGGCTCCCAACGAAATACTTGTCACATCTCAGGCAACGGCAACTTTTTACCTAGCGTAAGAAAAGACTTACCAGGTCATTGACAAGAACTGCAATATGCAGAATAATACAGCCAGTCCCTTCTTGTGCCACTAGCAGCAAAAACACAGGAATAATGAGTTTAGAATTTTTAAAGATATTTTTCACAATCACATTTAATTCATCCTCTTCAAAAATGTAGATGATAGCTCCATTTATTTTCTTTGTTACATTTTGTCTGATAAGTTTAAGATACAGTAGATCTGAAACCTAAATATCCATAAAGTACATTTCCTTTTTAAAACTCTCTTCATCTATTAATTTAAATACTGTAAAATATATGCCTTTAAATAAATGTTACTGAAACAACTGTGCATAGGCTGAAAATATTAAACTCTTAAAGGTTAGGTCTTTAAAGTCAATGTTAACTTTTCCAAACTTAGCATTTAAAGTCCCAATTAGGCCGGGCGCGGTGGCTCACGCCTGTAATCCTAGCTCTCTGGGAGGCCAAGGTGGGCGGATCGTTTGAGCTCAGGAGTTCGAGACCAACCTGAGCAAGAGCGAGACCCCATCTCTACTATAAATAGAAAGAAATTAATTGGCCAACTAAAATATATATATAGAAAAAATTAGCCGGGCATGGTGGCACATGCCTGTAGTCCCAGCTACTCGGGAGGCTGAGGCAGGAGGATCACTTGAGCCCAGGAGTTTGAGGTTGCTGTGAGCTAGGCTGACGCCACGGCACTCACTCTAGCCTGGGCAACAAAGTGAGACTCTGTCTCAAAAAAAAAAAAAAAATAAAGTCCCAATTAGTTAGATCTATAACCTATGTGAAATTTGCTTATTTTACTCATTCCTACTTGCTCCTTTTGAGTTTTTGTTTTTTTAATTAGAGGAAATCGTCTTTTATTGTGATCTTCTGGAATAATATAAGCAGTTTCCATGATTGTTTAAAATGACCTATTTAAAGAAAATTCCTTGTCCATCATTTTTATTTCTTTATTTTTATTTATTATTTTTTTTTTTGAGACAGAGTCTCGCTTTTTTGATGCCCAGGCTAGAGTGAGTGCCGTGGCGTCAGCCTAGCTCACAGCAACCTCCAACTCCTGGGCTCAAGCCATCCTTCTGCCTCAGCCTCCCGAGTAGCTGGGACTACAGGCATGTGCCACCATGCCTGGCTAATTAATTTTTTTTTTCTATTATATATTAGTTGGCCAATTAATTTCTTTCTATTTATAGCAGAGATGGGGTCTCGCTCTTGCTCAGGCTGGTTTCGAACTTCTGACCTTGAGCAATCCGCCTGCCTCGCGGCCTCCCATCTTTCTTTATTTTTAATCTACTGCTTATAAATTAACTGGCTATTATATAATTCCAAAACTACAAATCAATTTTCCATAGGGATATGCAAAAATTATTTAAGGGCCGGGCATGGTGGCTCACGCCTGTAATCTTAGCACTCTGGGAGGCCAAGGCGGGCGGATTGCTCAAGGTCAGGAGTTTGAGACCAGCCTGAGCAAGAGCAACACCCTGTCTCTACTATAAATAGAAAGGAATTAATCGGCCAAGTAATATATATAGAAAAACTTAGCCGGGCATGGTGGCGCATGCCTGCAGTCCCAGCTACTTGGGAGGCTGAGGCAGTAGGATTGCTTGAGCCCAGGAGTTTGAGGTTGCTGTGAGCTAGGCTGACGCCACGGCACTCACTGTAGCCTGGGCAACAAATTGAGTCTCTGTCTCAAAAAAAAAAAAAAAAAAATTATTTAAGAATATTCTTTTATCATTGGGAAATGAGGTGTGAGTTTCATGTAATTAATTAAGTTCAGTCCTTATATCATCAAAAACAAAAAAAGAAAAGAAAATTGGAACATTTTCGATAGAATATTTCTAAAATGTATTCTATGTTGCCCTTTCTCCTTTAAAATGTGTACTTTTCTTATTGATCATTTAAGAGGTGCTGCAGACCCTTCTGGGAAGGAGGCAGAGCACCGTGCATACAAGGAGCTGGCGACATCCAGCAGCAGACTGAATTGTAGTAACGAAACTTCTTTAAGGCTAATGAAGAGCCATTAACCTTATCCATAAGCGCTGCAAAACTGGTTTAGGTTCTTTTGTCTCTTTTTTGTTAATTTCTTATGTTTTCCTAGCCTTCTCTCCTACTGGTTTTACTACCTTTTTACTCATCAATGCAACTGCCACGTCCGCCGCTCCCTCCCTGACCGAGTCACAGCACGGCCCCCATGGCTAACAGTGGACGGTGAGAACAGACGTGCGTCCCACAGCATGTGTGTGCACGTGTGTTTATTAACTACCCCTACGTTGTATTAACAGATAGGAGGATCTATTGCTTGTTTACTAACTGGATGCTACCAGATAAAACTTTAGGGACACCTAATCTTTGGACAGTTTTAAAAAAGCAGACTTCAAGCCATTTTGAGATGATGGTGTGATGGCACTTCACCTGGTGAGAGGACACACTGTCAGCCAAAAGCCAGGATGGCTGATGTCACTTACCCAAAGAGCAGCACACAGGGTTAAGACGAGACACAACTACAGAGGAAGAGACAGTAAATTATAAATGTGAGATCCTTTCAAAAGCCTCATAAAAAAGCGTAAGTTATTCCACATTCATTTGTACACACATACTGTATTACAAAAATACTAATACAGCTAACTAATTTTACCTATATATTCCATGAGTATTACTTTAAAGTCCATGACTGTAATATTCCTTGGCAAATTGGAAACACTTAAAAAATAATCTATAGCCAGGCGTGGTGGCTCGTGCCTGTAATTCTAGCACCCTGGGAGGCTGAGGCGGGAGGATCGCTGGAGGTCAGGAGTTTGAGACCAGCCTGAGCAATAGTGAGACCCCATCTCTACTAAAAATAGAAGGAAATTATCTGGACAACTAAATATATAAATATAAAATCAGCCGGGCATGGTGGCGCATGCCTGTAGTCCCAGCTACTCGGGAGGCTGAGGCAGGAGGATTGCCTGAGCCTAGAAGTTTGAGGTTGCTATAAGCCAGGCTAACACCACAGCACTCTAGCCCAGGCAACAGAGCCAGACACTGTCTCTCAAAAAAAAAAAAAAAAAAAAATCTATTAATTAAGTAAACTGTAAGAATATTTGAAGAATGTTTTGGGTTTTCTTGAGACAGAGTCTCACTCTGTCACCCGGGCTAGTGTGCCATGGTATCATCATAGCTCACAGCAACCTTAAACTCCTGGGCTCAAGGGATCCTCCTGCCTCAGCTTCTCAAGTAGCTGGGACTACAGGCATGTACCATTGTGCTCGACTAATTTTTCTATTTTTTTGTAGAGATGGAGTCTCCCTCTTGCTCAGGCTGGTCTTGAACTCCTGGCCTCAAGCAATCCTCCCACATTAGCCTCCCAGAGTGCTAGGATTACAAGCATGAGCCATCAAGCCAGCCTGAAGAATGTTTAAGTGACAAAAAGCTGCTCTTATGAATGCTGATGATAATATTTAGTACAGTGCCAATAGTTATCATTTAGTACAACTGCTAATACATAGTAAATTCCATTTTACTCAGCTCTACATAATGGCAGTCCTGTAATGATTTTCCATATGGAAAGATTACATTATCATCCTCCATCCCTGTAAAGGCAACTCCAACCATCCCTACACCTGTGTCACCAAAAGCTGGCACAGGAGTGAACATGCCAGGTGGGTTTGGAAGTACAAAGACCCAACAAGGTCCGACTGATGCCTGCTACCTGAACATCCTTGGTTAAGTTAGTCAACTTATCTAGACCTGTTTCTTTCTCTTCAAAATGAGGAGTTTCTACCTACCTGCTTTAAAGGACTACCGTAATGAGTGGAGCATGTCTGTGATGTGCGTGAGCTGGGGGCCGCACAGGAGGCGGAAGTGGCCAAGCCTCTTTACCACCATTACTAGGCACAACCTTAGGTGAGCAGCAAATCTAATAAGCGAAGTATTCTACTAGGGGAAATGTTTCCTATGTCCAAATGTCCCAACATTCTCTCGACTTGGGGCTTGTGTAAGGTCCATTACTAAAAAGGTTAAGTGATAAGTGCCAGGATATCTTAAATAAAACAAACCTATGGGCGCAGTGAGCACTGTATGGGGGGTACGACGCCTCTAGCCCTGGCCTGGGCGAGGCAAAGTCATTACTTGTAGCCAAAATGTGCCCCCATAATATCCTGAAATAAAAAAAATAAAAATAAACAAATCTAAGTAAAATCTTAGTGTGATAAAAATGTATAGTCTGAACAGTGAAGGATAATTTCTTAGTAATCTAGGTAAAGTTAAATTTAAAATTTTTGCTATACATACTTAATATTGGAATTTCAAAATAACTAGAAGAATTATAAAAATGGCAATAAAATATGAAGTTGAATAGACATAAAAAAATTAAGCTAAAAATGAGTTTTTCTGTTGTTGAGGACATGGGAAAAGACTGTCAGGCAGATTACAGTTAACAAACATTTCCTTACAAGTTAACATAGGACGGCTGTGTTTGAAAAGCTCACGTTGATAGTCACACACAAAAACTAATCAGCTAATGGTGATATTTGAATTCTCTGAATATCTAAATACTTTAAGGCAAAGGAAATCTGCAAGACACAGAGCAAGTGAGTCAGGAACTAGAGGATGACGGAGAGGGGATCTGGGTCCCCTGCCCCTGAGACGCGGTGATCAGCTCAACACCCCAGATGTACGATGAGGGAAACTGTTGTCCTGACCACAGTGTAGACTCTCGTCTATTCCCGACCCAGGCTTAGGATACAGAGAGCAGTTAGGGGTGATGACCTGAGTCACGTACGGAGCCCACAGTGTAACGAATGGCACATTTAAGAGTATTGTTATAGAAGCCACACTGTTAGGATTATTCGTCAAGTAGGCAAATAGGGAAGGGACAAAAGCCAGATGACAAGTGATGTCAATTCTCCCTGAGAAGATTCAAATTGACACAGAAGTAACCCATCTTCTATTCCTACCCTCCAAAGAGTACAAACCACAATCCATTCGGAAACAATCTGTAGGGCTTAAAAATGAAAATACACCTAGCTCTAATGTCATTTTAAATACATACAACTATATAAACAATGTTAAAAATATGTAACAGAAAACAGGCTTTGCCCAGCCAGTAATTTTAGATAATACTGTATAAACTCTTTACCTGCACAGCCTTGAAGATAATAGTTATTATATTCGACTAGAGAAATAGAATAATAGTATACACATAGAGCAATATTTATAAAATAATACAAATGATACTTCAATTAGTTTTTAAAAATTATCATTATTTACTTACAAGCATAATAATTGTTGCAAACAATCTTGTTGTTTCAAACATTTTCTTCAGTTGCTTCACAGGTCCCATTAAAAAGCATGTGCTATTTGAAACAAATAAAGTAACTGAGAGATGGGTATACTAATTTGTCTGGCTATACAAAAACTAAACTGCTTTTAAAAAAAGAAATTTTATGTTAATTTATTTGATAAAAATGCTAAATGTTTTGTTTTGTTCCTTAATTAAAAAAAAAAAAACTTTCCAACTATTTCAGCAGACATGCTATGGTTTGAATGTGTCACCTCCAAATTCAGGTGTTGTCACTGTGACAGTATTAAGAGGTGATCAGGCCATGAGGCTCCTCCCTTGTGAAAGGGATGGAGACCCTCATAGAAAAGGCTTCACCTAGCTGCTCTCCCACTCTCCAGCCAAGTGACGACACAGCCTTCCTCCCTCCCGGGGATGGGGCCCTCACCAGACACCGAACCTGCAGGTGCTTTGGTCTTGGACTTCCCAGTCTCCAGAACTGTGAGAAATAAATTGCTACTCTTTTTTATTTTTTTAGACAGAGTCTCACTCTGTTGTCCCGGGCTAGAGTGCCAAGGCGTCAGCCTAGCTCACAGCAACCTCAAACTCCTGGGCTCAGGTGATCCTCCTGCCTCAGCCTCCCGAGTAGCTGAGACTACAGGCATGCGCCACCATGCCTGGCTAATTTTTTCTGTATATTTTTAGTTGGCCAATTTCTTTCTTTTTTTTTTTTTAGTAGAGATGGGGTCTCACTCTTGCTCAGGCTGGTTACGAACTCCTGACCTTGAGCGATCCGCCCGCCTCGGCCTTCCGGAGTGCTAGATTATAGGCGTGAGCTACCGTACCTGGCCAAAATTGCTATTCTTTATCTGTTGCCTGGTCTGTGGTATTCTGTTACAGCAGCACAAAATGGACTAAGAAAGACAACATACCAAAAGATGAACTGAAGATTCTCAATGAGGAATCCCTGAACACCCAATCTAAAGTAGCTCAGTCACTGGTGTCTCATCCTATTTTAATCTCTGCTCAGCACCAACACCATCAGATCTTTCTCTGGCCTACTGTTTGGCTGTCTCTCAGTAAAACATTAACCCCACAAGAACAAGGAGCTACAAGTCTACGTTCTGGGCCCCACAGTCTGCTGGGAGTCCTGCCTCAGTCAATGCTACTACATGCATCACCCTGGCCAAGGGACTCACCCGCTCTGGGTGCTATCTCTCACTATAAAATGAGGATGATAGTAGTACCTACCTCATAAACTTGTTGCGATACATATAAACGATTAGAATAGTCCCTGGCACACAGTAAGTGGTCCCAAATGTTGGCTATTCTTATCATTAATATGCTATTAAGGGAGCCAGCATATAGCAGGAGTCAATAAATATTTATTGAATTAATATAAATTTTGTGCCTGAATTCAGTATGTACAGAGGTATACAAACATATCCTGTTAGGAAAGTGCTTATCATTAGCTAAGTTTGGTATTTAGGTTGGTGCAAAAGTAATTGCGGTTTTAGCATTGTTGACATTTGCCATTTGATACTGGAATACATTCTTAAATAGATGTGGTTATGTTATATATCGTTTTCATGTGCATTTCTCACTTTATTTTTTTTTTTTTGCTAATGACATTACTTGCTGTTTATTTGATATGCATTTTAGACTATGGAAACGTTAGACAAAAAGCAAATTTGAGCAATTTTCTTATTCGAGTTCAAAATGGATCATAAAGCAGTAGAGACAACTTGCAACATCTACAACGCATTTGGCCCAGAACTGCTAATGCACATGCAGTACAGTGGGGGTTCAAGAAGTTTTGCAAAGGAGACAAGAGCCTTGAAGATGAGGAGTGCAGAAGTTGAAAATGACCAATTGAGAACCATCATTGAAGCTGATGCTCTTACAACCACACAAGAAATTACTGAAGAACTCATCCTCGACCATTCTACGGTCGACCATTCTACATTCTTGAAGCAAATTGGAAAGGTGAAAAAGCTTGATAAGTGGGTGCCTCTTGAGCTGACCAAAAATCAAAAAAATCGTCCTGTTAAAGTGTCATCTTCTCTTACTGTACACAACAACAACGAACCATTTCTCCATCAGATTGTGACGTGCAATAAAGAGTGGATTTTAAGGCCGGGCGTGGTGGCTCATGCCTGTAATCCTAGCTCTCTGGGAGGCCGAGGTGGGCGGATCCTTTGAGCTCAGGAGTTCGAGACCAGCCTGAGCAAGAGCGAGACCCCATCTCTACTATAAATAGAAAGAAATTAACTGGCCAACTAAAAATATATAGAAAAAATTAGCCGGGCATGGTGGCGCATGCCTGTAGTCCCAGCTACTTGGGAGGCTGAGGCAGCAGGATTGCTTGAGCCCAGGAGTTTGAGGTTGCTGTGAGCTAGGCTGACGCCACGGCACTCACTCTAGCCTGGGCAATAAAGTGAAACTCTGTCTCAAAAAAANAAACTCTGTCAAAAAAAAAAAAAAAAAAAAAAAAAAAAGTCATGTTTGGTGGTCCACTGCCGGTCTGATCCACTCCAGCTTTTCTTACATCTGAGAAGTATTCTCAGCAAATCCATGAGATGCACTGAAAACTGCAACACCTGCAGCCGGCATTGGTCAACAGAAAGGACCCAATTCTTCTCTAGACAATGCCCAACTGCCCATCACACAACGAATGCTTCAAAAGTTGAATGAATTGGGCCACGATGTTTTGCCTCATCCACCACATTCACCTGACCTTTCACCAACTGACTCCCACTTCTTCAAGCATCTCGGCAACTTTTTGCAGGGAAAATGCTTCCACAACCAGCAGGATGCAGAAAATGCTTTCTAAGAGTTCATGGAATCCTGAAGCACAGATTTATATGCTACAGGAATAAACAAACTTATTTCTCATTGGCAAAAATATGTTGATTGTAATGGTTCCTATTTTGATTAATAAAGATGTGTTTGAGCCTAGTTATGATGATTTAAAATTCATGGTCTGAAACAGCAATTACCTTTGCACCAACCTTATAGCAACAGCAAAGAAGATATTTTGAGATGCCAAACTTACATACATACCTGGCTAATGCAGAAAGATTTCCAAGGGTATAAAACACTGCAAAAAGCTTTATGCCACCCGGAAGCCACAGCAATGCAGTTCCCTAAGTTATTATAATTATGTAAAAATAATTTTATTATTTTAGTGGCTGAAAATACAAATGTGCTACTATAGTCGTAATAGTATAAATATTATGTAATAATATAATGTTTAAATATAAATGTACTTGTATATTGTCTCTGATTACATAGGAAAAACAGTCAGCTAATTTTCAGTGTTATGTACTAATGTGAATCTTCTGCCCATTTGCATAAATATATAAACAAGCCATAATAAAACTTTCTTTGTACTTATCAGTAGATCTCAGTTTTAATTAAATATTCATATCAAATGGCAAGTTAAAAAGGTAATAAACACATATCAACTAACGAGCTCTCTTTACACTGATATTTCTTAAATAAAATTATTTCCATAATCTGTAAAACTCCTCAAAATATTAACTTCTACATCATTTTTTTCTATTTCTACCCTATATTTCAGATGACTACTGTATTCATCAAAGTAGTCTAACAGGGATTTAGATAAAGTAGATTGCTTGTTGGCACTAAATGGGATTATTAATCTAATGCAAAATAAAAATTAAGCAATATAAAGCCATAACTCACCAGGATAGAGAAGAAAATGCCACACACGAAGCATATGGCAAACCATTTCAATCTGGTGTTGAAACTAAGGGATGAGGCATCCAGGATCTTAGGAAAGAATGGGAGAATTCAAAATATATTCTTAAGTCACCAGTCACCAATCTGAGTCTTTACTAAATTAAAGTGTTAACATATATTCTAAATCTATGTGTCATTTTGCAAATTATAGTGTCATTTAAGAATATTAAGATTCTATGCTTGTTAGAGGAAGTAAGAACATGGTGGGGGAATGATACTGAGGAATAATTTAATTTTGATAGGTCTGATAACAGCATTGCTTTATGTTTCACTGAAATCCTTACCTATTAGGAGCAGCAGATGCATACTGATATGTATAAAATGACACAGTATATGATATATTATAAAATACATGATGATTAAAAAAAAAAAAAGGAACAGATGAAACAAGCCAGGCAAAAGGTTGCTAACTGCAGAGGCTGGGTCAGGGGTACACAGGGTTCATCACCCATTCTCTCAACTTCTGCAGGTCTTAGGGCGCATTCAGTTAGGTACCCTAGATGTAGAGCCTGAGATGGGGATGTTTATGCAGGAACTGTTCTTAGCAGAAAACTTTAAGGAAGTGAGGCAAGCTGGACGGAGGAGCAGAAGGGACCAAGCGAGGATGTGGTTCCACCTGGAGGGCACCTGGGCCTGCAGTGTAAACTGCGCTACAGTTCAAGTCCTGCCTTGAGGCAGGGGCTGGCCTTCTGGAACCCACCACCCAGTGGCTGGTCACTGGCTGCAGGCTGGGCGTGCAATGGGGTGACTGCACAACCAGGGTGGGCAGCCGGTACAGCACTCAGCACTCAGCAGTGGAGGACGCCAGCCCATCTAACAGAGGGAGTCTGGGCAGCCACAGCGGAGTCTGCCACAGAGCATATCTGACAATTCCCATTATAAAATGTTCATTTAAATCTAACTCATAAAAGCCTTGGGCATCTTCTCCCCTTGTACAAACACATTTTTGAAATGATAATTTATTTTACAACAATAACATTCTTAGATGCCATGCAAATTATACACATTATGTGAGAAAAAGGCAGAAATTAACTATGCATGGTCTATACGGTATGATAATCTAGCATACGTAATGATTAAACACATTTAGATTATTAAGTATGCTAAGAAAACATATTTCTCAATAAGGCTGAAAAAGTATCAACAACAGTTGTTTCAAGAAACTAGAAATATACGATAATGATTTATATTCCAAAATTTAAATTTGTTATATATACCTACCATATGCACTTAAAGATAAGAGTATATTGTGTTTATAATGTATTTTTAAGAAAATGAAACAAAGAGAGAAAGGTTTATATGCAACATCTCAAAATGCCTTTGATTACATTCCTTACCTCAATAGATTAATCTGTGAATCCTTATGTAGCATGAAAAGTAGATAAAAATAACTAAATATTCTGTCAATGAAACATATATCACTTTTTAACACATTTTAAATGGTTCTTAAAATTTGCTTTAATTCATAGACATTCTTATTTACAGCAATGTCATCTGTTTATAGCAAAACCGATCACTTGATTTTAAACGAAGAACGAATTTGCCCATAAAAACATCTAAATTTCATTTTTTCTGATCAGGAAGAATACACATCAAGTATATTTTAACTACATAGAAGAGAATAAGCCCTAAAGACTACACTACCTAGTAAGTGATCTAAGTATTTATTTAAAAAAGGACATGTTAGTTTGAGTTAGCCATTCTACAATGTATACATATATCGAAACATGACATGCATCATAAATATAAACAATTTTTGTCAATTAAAAGATGGAAACAGTACACTAATCATGATTTCTAAAGGTTAGTGTGAGTCCACGACGATGTGAGAAGGATTTTAACAAGAGAAGAAAAAGCATCTATTTTTACTTTCTTTTACAAGTTTAAATCACCCCATTGTTCATAAGTTCAATTGTTGGTTTTCAATAGCCAGTTTATTTTTCTGAGCAATTAAACAGCATGTTTATTTGTATAGCAGGTCTTTTTCCTTATTGCCATCTTCCACGCAATGATCTTTAAAATGAAACATTATGACAAATTATTTCCATTTGTAAATGTAAATGTGGAATATTCAATCTACAAGCAAAAGACTTGTCTCAAGTCTTGCAAAATTGTTTGGGATACAGAAGGAAACCACAGATTTCCTAACTGTGAAAATCATGCAATACTTTGACATGAAAGAAAACCTGGCACTGCAACTTCCAGCCAGGAGACAGAAGGAACCCTGCACCCTGGTCTGCTTCAGTAGAACCATTTGTGTGCTTTCTCTTCCAACCAGTATAAGGAATAGTGCCCTCAAACTCAGCAACTTTGGTGATCTCTTAAATTTAGTCTTAGA
This sequence comes from Mirza zaza, assembly GCA_008750895.1. NCBI lineage: Eukaryota > Metazoa > Chordata > Mammalia > Primates > Cheirogaleidae > Mirza > Mirza zaza. Next base: position 20,922 of record VSMD01000317.1, read on the forward strand.
AAAGAAATACACATTAGAATTACCACCTCCACCCCACCCCCAAAAAAAATGCCAGCAATTATTATACCAATTTGTTACCAAGGAAGAGGAAGCAAAGACAGTGTGGCTGCAACAAAACAAAGCCCCAACCCTTGAGAAGCTAATCTAGCAGCGTGTCTCAGTCTGTTTACTCTTGCTGTAACAGAATACCTGAAGCTGGGGAGTTTATAAAGAAAAGCGGTTTATTTAGCTTATGACTCTGGTGGCAGGAAAGTCCATGAGCACGGTGCTGGCACTGCTCAGCTTTTCCCGAGAGCCACGTGCTGCATCACCACATGCTGGGAAGCCGAAAGGCAAATGGTGTGTGCAAGAAAGACCAAACATGAGGAACCTCACTTTGTAACAACCTGCTCTCTCAGGAACTAATTCATGCAAGAGCAAGAACTCACCCCTGCAAGTAGACTCTGCCGGGCTGGTCATGGGACCCCCATGTGACCTGACTGTTCACAAAGTGGCATTATCTGATTCACCAGTCAGGAAGCTGGTGTGCCCTGCAGGGGTCCCTCAGGAAGCAGCCGTGGACATATGAGATGGTGTGGGGCAGCCCCCAGCACAGGTGTGCTGCGTGAGCAGGTGCTCAGGCCCCCAAGGAACCTGCCCAATGCACTTCCCCTGTGGGCTTGGGGAGAAGGGGTCCTCTCTGAGCAGATGAGTAACAGGGAGGACTCGAGCCTGGCCAGCAGACAGCTCTGCACCCTGTGCAGACACCAATATGCTGACCCGCACGCTGCTTCTACCCCAGTGACAGCTGCGGATGAACGTGAACGCAGTGCCTTGTCCACATCACAACCACACAGCACTGTGTCTGAGCGAGAAGCTCAGAGCAAAGAGTGTTATGTGCTGAGTGTTAGTGTCTCCCAGACTTCTCACGTTGAAGCCCTCATGAACGCTGCTGAGGGATGTCCCGAGGGTGCTGAGCCTCTTGTGTGGTAGGCATGAACAGGATGGAGGACATGACAGAACTGGGTCAAGACAGGGATGGTTCTAGGCTGGTGGTGGAGCTGGGCAAGGCCCTGGGCGTCCTGAGGGGGCATCTGGTATGTCTCAGGCTGTTTATTCTTGGTATGGGCTGCTCCATTCTCCTGCTGGTCTGAGGCTGGGGAAGAGGCAAAGCAACCAGAGTCTGGGCCGTCCTTGGACATGTTTGGAAAGAATTCAAGGAGGGAGAGACCTGGACCAGCTCTTAGAGAATTGATCACATTTCCCCCCTGATAAAGTGACTTCCTGTAGCATCAGCCTCTCGGACCTGCGCTGCTCTGGCTCCTCTTGCCGCTCCTCCCAGCCTTCTTTCTCGGCTTCTGCTCATCCTCCCAAACTCTACACAGCAGAAAAACCCAGAGGTCAAACCTTGGACCTCATCTCTTTTCTACTTACACACAACCCCTTGGTGATCTCATCTTTCTCATAATACTTCCTCCCACAAACTCTAGAATCTTACGTCCAACTGCTTTCCAGACAGCTCCACTTGGAGGCTACCAGGCAGCTCAGTCTTAACATCCACACTGAGATGATTTTCATCCATAATGCTGCTCCTTCCACAGCTCTGTTACTGGTAACTCCATCCTTCCAGATGCTCAGACCAATCCCCACAGAAGGATCTGTGGCTGCTCTTGTTCACACACATTCAATCTGTCAACAACTGATCCTGCTGGCTACACATTCAAACCATCTACAGAGTCTGACCACTTTTTTTTCAACCACCATCACTTCCATCACTCTGATTCAAGCCTTAGTCATCTCTTTCTGGGACTACTGTGCAGGTCTCCTGACCAAATCTCTGGGCTTCCACCCTCACTCCTACAGTTTGATATCCACAGAACAGCCAGCGATCCTTTAAAATCCAAGCCAGTCACACCACCACTCTGATCAAAACCCAAAGCCTTCCTATCAAGCTCAGAGTAAAACTAAAACCCTTTCTAAGGCACATGAGACCCCACACAATTGGGAATCCCACTTCCTGCTTCGCCATGTCTCCTATACTTGTCTTTCTTCTTTGTCCCTTTGCTCCAGCCACTCTGGCCTCCTTACTGGCTCTGAACCTGACGACTAGTCAGGGCTCTGTGTTTGCTGTATCCTCGGCCTGGGAGGCTCTTTTTTTTTTTTTTTGGAGACAGAGTCTCACTCTGTTGCCCAGGCTAGAGTGAGTGCCATGGTGTCATAGCAACCTCAAACTCCCGGGCTCAAGCAATCTTCCTGCCTCAGCCTCCCGAGTAGCTGGGACTACAGGCATGCGCCACCATGCCCAGCTAATTTTTTCTATATATATTAGTTGGCCAATTAATTTCTTTCTATTTATAGTAGAGACAGGGGTCTCGCTCTTGCTCAGGCTGGTTTCGAACTCCTGACCTCGAGCAATCTGCCAGCCTTGGCCTCCCAGAGTGCCAGGATAATAGGCGTGAGCCACTGCGCCTGACCCTGGGAGGCTCTTATTCACAAGTTGCCCAGACACTGCAAGTTCCTCAGAGCTATATTCACATCACCCTAACAGGGAGGCTTTATCTGACCATCCTAATGTGGCAATTCCAACCTCCTCAACTTTAACTTTTTTCATGACACTTAGCACCATCTGACACATTATATACTTGTTTATTGTTTCCCCCAATTAAAAAGGAAGTTACATGTGGGGGAGGTCTTTGTGTTGGTCATAGTTACAACATCAGCATTTTGAACAGTGCCAAACATAATGTAGGAACTTGAATATTTGTTAAATGAATGATCACCTTCTCCGAAGTCATAGGACTTGTCAATGCCAGTTGCTCTGATCTTTGATCAATTACTTCTTTACATATCTTTCTTCCTTCAAGATAGATATCCCAATAGAAGTGAAAATATCACCTTCATATCTCTAAGGATTACAGCAGAACTTTCCAACAGAACTTTCTAGAATCGAAATGTTCTATTAATATATATGCACTGTCCAATACAGCAGCCATTATCCACATGTGCCTACTGAAAGCTCAAATATGACTGGTGTGGCTAAGGAACTGAATTTTAAATTTTATTCAATTTTAATTAATTTACATTTAAATGAGCACATGTGGTATGGTAGTATATTGTACAGCATTGATCTAGAACCTCAAGTGGAGCACAAAACAGTGGTTACAAAAACGTCAATGAGTTGGGCAAGCCTTATTGACATTTCTAATGTTATTATTTATAGATTTATAGAATTCAGTGAGAGCAGACACTTGTCTTGCAGTCTCTCCAAACCCTTACCGACTAGCCCAGAACCGTACCCGCAAGAAGTACTGAATAAACTGATGACAAAGAAGTCAGTTACGAAAGGAAAGGGGACAAATAAAAGATTCCTATGTAGTGCAATTCAATTCTAAATGTTCAACTTCTGTGGCAGGCAAACAAGAGTTTATTCGCATTCAATTAAAAACATACTTATGAAGCAGTTCTTGCTCCACTGCTATTTTTAACCCTGTTAAATACACTGGAGGAAGTAACCAAGTCTTGTGGGTAAACTGTAAGGCTGGTGGTAGGCCTCCCTGTCTGTCTGTCTTTTCTTTTCTCGGCCACCAAAACCTTACATTTGGTGCCGAAACCAGGAGGGGAGCCTTGGCCGTGCTGGCCTGCCTCAGGGCCGCGGTCGCGCCGTCTCCTCTCGTGTCTTCCTGACCTCGGACCAGGACCTCCACCCGACGCCAGTCAGCTAATTGGCCTGGGTGAGTCCTGATGTGTCCATTCTAGGGTCTCTGTCCATAAAACCTTGGGCCCAAGTCAGAGATCCTCCACTATAAGGATCTGAGTGCCTCGGGGACGCCTGAGCCCCTCAGTAAGTCCTTCCATCCATCCATAAGGCCCTGAGTGTCTCAGGGACACCTGAGCCCCTCAGTCAGTCCTTCCATCCATCCATAAGGACCTGAGTGTCTCGGGGACGCCTGACCCCCTCAGTCAGTCCTTCCATCCGTCCATAAGGACCTGAGTGTCTCGGGGATGCCTGAGCCCCTCAGTCAGTCCTTCCATCCATCCATAAGGACCTGAGTGTCTCGGGGACGCCTGAGCCCCTCAGTCAGTCCTTCCATCCATCCATAAGGACCTGAGTGTCTCGGGGACGCCTGACCCCCTCAGTCAGTCCTTCCATCCATCCATAAGGACCTGAGTGTCTCGGGGACGCCTGAGCCCCTCAGTCAGTTGTTCCATCCATAAGGCCCTGAGTGCCTCAGGGACACCTGATCCACTCAGTCGATCTTTCCCAAGGCTCAGAGCCTTCTCTCCAAGGCCTCATCAGTGACCTGGGACGCCGGCTACCTGATCTCGTCCTTCCCTCATTGGACTAGGACACCATGGGCAGTCAACCCTCCAAAGTCAAATCTAGCACGCCTCTGGGCTGTCTCTTAGCCAATGTTACAGCCCTGGGCCTCAAGCCTGATATTTGGCCCAAGCGACTCATTTTCTATTGTAACACCGCCTGGCCAACGGACAAATTAGACAACTGGTCACAGTAGCCTAAAAATGGGACGTTCAATTTCAACATCTTACAAGATCTCGATAACTTTTGTCACCAAAATGGCAAATGAGGGGAGATCCCTTATGTCCAGGCTTTTTTCTACCTCTGCTCCCGTCCTTCCCTCTGTCAGACCTGTGCGCCTCTTCCACCTCTCAGCCGAAGGACCCGTTAGAAACCTCTTCCGCCTTCTCTGACCCAGCTGACTCCCTTACCTCTCCCCCTGCTCCACCATATCTGGGTTCTCCTCCTCCTCCTCCTACTGCCCCACCGACCTCTGCTACTGCTCGCACTGGCTCTCCACCAACGTCCCCTGTCAGTCACCACACTCGATCCCATGCGGGACCTTCAGACCAAACCCTTCTCCATCCCCTGAGAGAGGTAGCTGGTGCTGAAGGGGTCGTTCGTGTCCACGTTCCCTTCTCCCTTTCTGATCTCTCTCAGATGGGAAAGCGTTTAGGCTCCTTTTCTAACGACCCCACGGCCTACACCAAAGAGTTCTGCTATCTTACACAAGCACATGATTTGACCTGGCATGACATTTTTGTTATTCTGTCTTCTCCCCTTACCACTGATGAAAAGGAACGTGTCAGGGCTGCGGCTCGGGGACATGCTGACCAAGTCCACCTCACAGACTGCACCGTGCCAGTGGGGGCCGAGGCCGTTCCTCGCCAGGAGCCAGGGTGGGAATACCAACCTGACACCCCAGCTGGGCGAGATGGAAGGAATTGCTGAGACCGCATGTTACAGTGCGTTCTCGCTGGGCTTCAGGCGGCCGCCCACCGAGCAGTAAATTCTGACAAGCTTAGAGAAATCACTCAGAAGCCAGATGAAAATTCCGAGGCCTTCCTCAGCCGCCTTATGGATGCTCTCATACAATATACCCACTTAGACCCCACTTCCCCATCAGGGGCCACCACCCCTGCAACTCACTTTATCAGCCAGTCCTCCTCTGACGTTAGATGCAAACTTTAAAAGGCAGAAGAAGGCTCTCAGACCCCTATCCAAGACCTGGTAAACATGGCATTTAAAATCTTTAACTCCGGCCGGGCGCAGTGGCTCAAGCCTGTAATCCTAGCTCTCTGGGAGGCCGAGGTGGGCGGATCCTTTGAGCTCAGGAGTTCGAGACCAGCCTGAGCAAGAGCGAGACCCCATCTCTACTATAAATAGAAAGAAATTAATTGGCCAACTAATATATATAGAAAAAATTAGCCGGGCATGGTGGCACATGCCTGTAGTCCCAGCTACTTGGGAGGCTGAGGCAGCAGGATTGCTTGAGCCCAGGAGTTTGAGGTTGCTGTGAGCTAGGCTGACGCCACGGCACTCACTCTAGCCTGGGCAATAAAGTGAGACTCTGTCTCAAAAAAA
>VSMD01000318.1:0-41242 GCA_008750895.1 Mirza zaza
CTTGCACGTGCTGTTCCCATGGCCTGGAATCCTCCCGCCTCTTGCATAGCTCTTTTTCTACTTGGCTCTTAAAAAATTAATTCATGGCCGGGCGCGGTGGCTCAAGCCTGTAATCCTAGCTCTCTGGGAGGCCGAGGTGGGCGGATCGTTTGAGCTCAGGAGTTCGAGACCAGCCTGAGCAAGAGCGAGACCCCATCTCTACTATAAATAGAAAGAAATTAATTGGCCAACTAATATATATAGAAAAAAAATTAGCCGGGCATGGTGGCACATGCCTGTAGTCCCAGCTACTTGGGAGGCTGAGGCAGCAGGATTGCTTGAGCCCAGGAGTTTGAGGTTGCTGTGAGCTAGGCTGACGCCATGGCACTCACTCTAGCCTGGGCAATAAAGTGAGACTCTGTCTCAAAAAAAAAAAAAAATTAATTCATGTTTTCATTCAACAAATGTTCATGGAGCAGCGCTGGGCCCCAGGCCCTGGGAGCACAGTGGTGAAAAGTCTCAGTTGCTTTCCACAAACCTGACGTCCTGCAGGCGAGGTGAGAGGAGGTGCTGCAGGTGGCAGTGGAACCCAGCAGAGGGGACTTGAGCGGCTCCCCCTTGAGACAAAGCTCTCTTAGGTGGCCGAGGGCGGGCCAGTCACATCTACCTCCTCCACGGCTGATCACCCCAGGCCACCGTGGAGCCCCGTGAACACCGGGCCTCAGGATTGCTGCCCACAGGAGCAGCCGTGGTGGCTCCAGGTATGCCCGCTTCCCGTGTCACCCGCCCACCCAGGTCTGCTATGACTTTGGCGTGATAGTGTTTGCCACAGATGGTCTGTGGACCAGCTGCTTCAGAGCTGTTCGGGTTGCCATCTCATCCCACAGAAACCTAGATGAGGACCTCCGCGTTCTGGGCCTGGAAATCTGCATTCTGGCAAGCTCCTTATACTAGATAGGATTATGGTCCCCAACGATGTCCACACCCTAATTCTTGGGAACTGTGACTGTCACATGGCAGAAGGGACATTTGGGTGGGGTTTCTGGGTGGGCCCAATCGAATGAGTTTTTAAAAGCAGAGCAGCTTTCCTTGGCGTCAGAAAGAAATGTGATGACAGGAGGAGGGTCAGGGAGATTCATCATTGCTGGCTTTGAGGATGGACGAAGGGCCACAAGCCAAGGAACACGGGCAACCTCTAGAAACCATAAAAGGCAAGGAAGTGGCTTTTCCCCCAGAGCGTTTGGAAAGGAATGCAGTCCTGTCAAAACCTCAATTTTAGGGCCAGGCACGGTGGCTCACGCCTGTAATCCTAGCACTCTGGGAGGCCGAGGTGGGTGGATCACTCAAGGTCAGGAGTTCAAAACCAGCCTGAGCAAGAGTGAGACCCCATCTCTACTAAAAACAGAAAGAAATTAATTGGCCAACTAAAAATATACAGCAAAATTTAGCCAAGCATGGTGGCACGTGCCAGTAGTCCCAGCTTACCTGGGAGGCTGACGCAGTAGGATTGTTTGAGCCCAGGAATTTGAGGTTGCTGTGAGCTAGGCTGATGCCACGGCACTCTAGCCTGGGCAACACAGGGAGACTTTGTCTCAAAAAAAAAAAAAAAAAAACCCTCCATTTTAGCCCAGTGAGACCCATGTCAGCCTTCTGACCTACAGACCTATGGTAATAAATTGTTCCTAAGCCACTGCATTTGTGGTAATTTATGGCAGCCAATAGAAAACCAACACATTCCTCATGTGAGTTTACCTACCCTAAGGTTTGAGAACCCCTGGTGTATAAACAAATCCACTCTACTACACGGTTTCACATCATGTGTGGTCATTAGTCTAAACCTCTTGATTCTAGCTCCTGCTACCACCTGCTTCATTCCCACTTCAAATTCTGGAGAGGGAAGGAATGAACAAATGAATAAACAAGTGAGACTGGCCCAGCTCATTGTTTTTCACTCCAGGACAGCCCATAGGATGCTGCCAGTGTGGATCGGCTATCCCAGGATCAGAGGCCAGTCTCCAAGACAAGGTACAGTGGTCAGTAGTCATACAAGAGAAAGACAGAGGGGTCAGGGAAGACTTCAGAGGAGGAAGCTGTGGGGTTGGGCCCACAGCTGCAGTTTTACCAGGACATGGAGTGGGGGGCAGAGGGGAAGACAGCTCCAGGCACTTACGCTTGAGAGAGCAGACCCTTCAGGGGCAGGCAGCAGAAGGGGCCACCCAGGGACAGCAGCTGGATGTGAGTTTTGTAGACCATGCTGAGGGACCAGCCCCTACTTGTGTGGGTTGGAAAGCCAGGAAAAACTTCGAGAGGCAAAGACTAATTGGCAGCACGTTGCAGGGTGGATTGGAGAGCTCTGGAGCTGGACAATAGGAAACATACTTGTCCCCACTCGTTGGATCGGAATTCTCTGAAGCTAAAGTCTGGATTTAGTTCAGGGCTTGGCTGGAAGAAGTAGGGAAATGGAGAAATGAGGGAGAAGGTTCCAGAGGAGGAGGAGAAATCTTGATGCACAAAAGGCTCAATCGTGCCAGGACCTTTAACAGGAAAGGGCTCTTTTTGAAGGCCTCTTGTCTTTAGCAGCCCTTAGAAACAAATTTCAAGAATTATCCAAGACTAATTCATCTCACGGGTATTTCAAAGTACTGAAATTACAAGGAGTAATTAAAAACAACACCAAACTGCAAAATAAGCATAAGAAGATCCTACAACGTTCTGGTTTTGCCATTTTTTAAAACTCAAGTTCTTTCCAGAGAAATAGTTTGGTGCTCAGCCTGGCCTGAGTGTGGTGGGAAAGGAGGCTGAGGGCACAGCCCTTTACCTGCCTCTGGTGTTTGGAACTGAAGCCCAGCGAGTAGCCAGCAGTGAGGCTCCCGCAGTGAAGCACCCCTGGGACCTTGAGAAGGAGCAGTGAGACGGGCCAGTGCAGTCAGGCCCAGGCTGGCAGACTAAGGCACATTCATGCCCAGGAGTTGGATTTCAGTTTTAGAAAGGTAGGACACGCAACAGACCCGTGGGCAACCTGGCGGTAGCCGCACCCATGCGACCCTGCCACACAGGCAGGTCCAGGCTGAGGCTACAGAAGGACCCAGGCCCTCCCTGCTATGGCAGCGGAGGCCCCGCAGGCTGGTATGGGCCCGAGTTGAGAAGAAACTGGAAGTAGGAAGATTTTGGTCTATAACAGGACTCTCCTGTAGAAGCAGGGAAGGGGGTTCGCTTTGTTTTGTGGAAACCCAGGAATAATGTCATGCAAGTGAGGGCGAGGAGGTTAGTGGGGATGCCTGGGCAATTTGAGAATGAACAGACTACTTTGTTAAAATTAGGAGAGGGGAAGGGACCAATACAATTTTAAGCAAAGAGGGAAAAAAGATTTGGCATGAGACTTCAGTTCCTAAGGGGAACACCACTATTCCACCACGTTTAGTATTTGCTTAAACAAATCTTTAGCTGAAATCTTATTTGAAACTTTAAACCCATCAAGCAGGGAAGGCTTTGCTTTTACAGCAGTTAAGATATTCTGCTTTTGCTGGGCATAGTGGCTCATGCCTGTAACCCCAGCACTTTGGGAAGCTGAGGCAGAAAGATCACTTGAGGCCAGGAGTTCAAGACCAGCCTGGGCAGCATAGGAGATCCCATCTTAAAAAAAAAAATTGTTTTTAATTATAATTCATGGGACGTTGTGACACACGCCTGTAGTCCTACCTACTCATACTCAGAAGGATCACTGGAGTCCAAGATTTTGAGGTTGCAGTGAGCTATGTGTATGATCATGCACTCCAGCCTGGGTGACAGAGCAAGACCCTGTATCTTTAAAAAAAGTTTTCATTTCCTCATGTGCGACACTGATGCATTAAAATAGCTCTTTATTATGAGGTTATGCAGTGCTCAATACATACAATAAATTTCATTTAAACATTTAAAATACCGTGTTTCCCCCCAAATAAGGCAGGGTCTTATATTTATTTTTCCTCAAGAAGACACCTTAGGGCTTATTTTCAGGGGACATATTACTTTCCCCTCAAAGCCTCATCTTGCAGCACGCACAGGATGGTCGGGATCTGACAGGTCCCCTGACCCGTCAGGTCCCGACCTTGTTAGTGGGGCTGCCTGCACCTTTCCGGTCACCTCTGGGATAGCAGCTGTCACGATGGGGCAGATGAGAAGGGCTACTCGTCTTCTTTACCGCTCCCCAACAAAATGCATGGGTTGTGCAGATGCGCTACGTAGCCACGCCCGTCACTAGGACTTATTTTCAGGGTAGGGCTTCAATTGTGCAAATGCTTAGAAATCCTGCTAGGGCTTATTTTAGGGGTAGGTCTTATTTTCGGGGAAACACGGTACCTCCTGACTATGAGCAATTTATCCTGATTATTGCTAAAATAACGTTCACATTCAAACCTGGCAGCTTCTGAGAAGCCACTCTTCCATAAGGACAGTCAGTAGTTTAACAGTGCTGCTTACTATAGTAGTTATAAACTTTCAGAATCAGGGAATATTCTACATTGCCCCTGGTGAGAAGTGCTATTCTTAGGCCAGCAATACTCTTACGGGCTTTGACACCCCTACTATTGGTTAGTGTGTGGAAGTCCCCACCTCTCTGATTCCCTCCCTAGCCTGAAGACCCACAGTGTGACGTAAAACCTCAGCACCCCACAACAAGCCCTGCTGCTGTCCTGGGGCGTTAGAGTAGCACCCTGTTCACATGCTTTTCAAGAGCAAGCCCTGGCCCCACCTTGCTCATCCCAGCTCGCTGTGGTGGGCGCCTCTTGAACCTGGAGAAGAACTTAGCGGTCCCACTGGCCAGGGTCCTGCTCGTCACTGTCTTCCTCCGAGTCGGCGGACACTCTCTTGATTCTCTGGAGCGCTGCCTTGATGCTGTTCTCAAGGTCGCTGGTCGGTCTACTGCTGGGGCTCGGGCCAGAGTTCAGGTGAACTTTCTTCAGTTTGACCCCCTGCCTTATGGCAGCCAGAATGTGCTCGTTGACTGAGGCTCGAGGAGGGGCTGGGGTGGGCACCTCTGCTTTCCGGAGAGGGGTTCTGCCTTCCCTCAAGGAGGCCAACACTTCATCCATGGATCCTGAAATGGAGTAACAGGGCAAGTAGCAGTATCAGGAAAGCCTACGCTTTCTCCCCAGGCTGTCAGAACATCATCACACTAAAGTTGTAAATCTCACATCACCATTCTGTGAACTGCCTTGGTTACCTGCTAGACAAGATCAGGAGTTTTAAGAGCTAATATTTTTGTTTCACTACTTACTATTCCACTAACTTCTTCAAATCCATAGCAACTTATAGGCACAGCCGTACACACCTTTTGTTGGAATGTTTCTCAGACACAGGTGCTGTAAGCCTCCCTGTGATCCTGAAGAGTCATGGGTGCCTGGGGTGGAAACGATCTCACCCACTGTGCATGACTCAGACACCTCTGAAATTGGATCTCCTCCACTCATTTCTCCAACTTCAGTCTTGAACCTTAGTGATGACTCATTCTATGACAGTGAAGTGAGCCATTTTCCACAAATGAAAAGGCTTAAAGTAAAATTTTAACCAGCAGCTCAGTGAACCTGCAGTGGGTGGTGCGGGCACATTTGTCGGTACGTGGTGTGTTAAATTCTGCCCACGTTACCCTAATGTGGCTTACAGGCTTCATTTCTGAGGATGTTAAATGCTGTCAAAACACACATTAGATCAGAGTTTCGAGGCATGGTTGAAAAGCTGTTTCCGCTCTGGTAGCTGAGACCCCTGAGGGGGTAAGATCTTTCATCACTGGCTGGAGACAGGGACATGGCTGTGGCCACTCATCTAGACATCTTCCAGGTAAGCCTTCAAGATTAATAGTCATTTCTAATTCAGGATAGAAAAGCCATGCAATGGCTAACAATAAGCTATTTGATTTTGGATTTAAACCTATGGCTTGCTGTTATAATTTCCTTCTGGAAGTAATAAGACAAGTTTCACAATCAAGGGCGTTTTCTGGTGCTAAGTCACTGTCTTATTCATTTCAGTGAATTGAAGCAGTGTTGAACAGAGCTTCCCGAAACCATGTGCATTAAACCAGGGCTGGGAACTCGGCACCACAGATCCAAGGTCTAACCTAGACATAGGCACGCGGGACAGGCTCCTGCTTTCCATTCACAGGGTGTAGCGAACCCCATGGCAACAGGCCATCTGGTCTCCACCTAATGGTGTGGACGTTTTCACCTGCACCTGGTTCTAGGTACAGTGAAAACCTGAACTCAGAATAACCAGAAGCATAGTTTGGAACTGTCATATTTATATCATTCCGAACATCGCCTATTATACTTTATAATTACACTATTAACCTTTCATATGCTAGGTGGAGGTGCCCAACTATATCTTTAAACACAAACGTACAAAGGTTTTGCTAGGATTTATCCAAAATACACACGCCCCCCCCCTACAGCAGTAGATTCTAAGTCTAGTGTGCTGAAGCCATGCTCCTCCGTAGTCAATGTCTAAAGCCATAATTAGAATTATGAGAACTACAGCCCTATTAAATAAATAGCATACTATACTTGCCGAGACAAAAAGTAGCCCACTTTTTCTTTTCAACCCACTACATTTCCAAAAGCCTTCTACATCATGGCTAATATTTCTCTACAATAATTTCCAACCAATATTCTGCTTAAAATGCAACACGTTAATTCTCTAAAGGGTTCAGAGCTGGAACAGTAAGCTTAATTTAAAGCTGTATTGAAAAATCTTCCGGTGATAATAATCAAATATATAGTATAATCTTAAGAAACTTGAAATAGGTTGATACTTTAACAGCCTCGGAAATCCAAAGTCACGTGATCATTAAATGTAGAGAGATGGTTTCTTCAAACTTAGTATACTTTAAGCCTGAGTTTGGTAAATGTTAACTAACTTTGCAGCAGCAGAGTAATATTCAAGGCACCAAATAACTGGAATATTTTAAGACATTTGAAGATGATAGCTTCTAAAGCTAGAATGCTTCAGCAGCTTCCAACCCATGGGAGCAGGGACAGGATTCCAGCAGGTTACCTGGGCCCTGGAAACTTTCCAAGGAGTCACGTGGTCTCTCAGCAGGTGATTCACACACTAGAGGACGTGGCTGATCGTCTTTTACTGTAGTCCTGAAGGCTACGTTCCGATGAGTTGGAGCTTGGGAGGACAAGGACAGAGCAGGGAGAGGGGGTGGTGGAGGAGGAGGTGGTGGAGGCGGTGGCAGCAGTGACAATTCCTCACTGGATTTGAAGTGTGTTTGGTCACCAACTGGAACAGAAATCTGGACAGGGCTATTTCCAACATAGTCTGGACACTTGGGGGTTTTCACGTTACTAACTTCAGATAAAGGAAGACTTCTGGTTTTCCTAGAGGACCGGTGAATTACTGACACCGTGGTGGAAGCTGGTGAGGGTGTCTGCTGGGAAAGCCCACCTGGCAGGTTTGGAGTCACAGGTTCTGAGCAAGAGGTTTTTATTACAGACTGAGCTGGACATTTCTGAAAATGAAAAATGGTTGTGAAGAGTTTATCACAAATACAAACCACGGAAATGCTGAAACTTTTTATAAATCTATAAACAAACACTGATGTGTTTCTATGCATAGATGGTCTAATTCAAAGTGGCGCCTCATGTGGACAGCCATCCTTGCTACTAACTGTACTTTTCATGTGTTGAAAAGCGTTTATATCCTTTGATCAAGTACTGCCTTCCCTGTAATAAAATGAAGATATGAAAGGATACAGATAGATGAAAATGTTCATATTTTTACTATGAAAAATCAGAAACCCTAGATAGTAATGTCTGTCAAAAAAATTATGGCAAATGTATTCCAAATATTAAGCAGCCATGAAAAATCATAAATAGTACAAGTCTGGAAAACATCTGGAAAAATCAGATAATATGGTATTAAATGAAAATAGGACACAAAATAACATGTATTATAAACATGAAAAACAGGTCTACAACAATATCAGCAGAGTGGACATCAAAGTGATGTAACAGGTACTGTTTATTTCTTTAACTTTTAGGCTTAGAAGTTTCATAAATTAAAAAAAAATGAAAGTTTAAAAAGTTCTGGTCTTTCAGGTATTAATTCGATAAAGAAAAACCTAACCCTACAAAGAACTAATCTTGTGAGAGGCGGTCCTTACAGAAGGCTATTTTATTAGCCAATAAAAGGTAACACTGTGGAGCCACTAAAATGAACGAGATCTACATATATTTAACATGAATATATCTCAAAACCATAATTCAAGTTAAATAAACAGGCAAAGGATGCATATACTTTTTTTTTGAGACAGGGTCTCACTCTATTATTGCCCTGGCTAGAGTGCAGTGTAGTCATCATAGTTCACTGCAACCTCAAAATCCTGGCCCCAGCAATCCTCCTACCTCAGCCTCCGGAGTAGTTAGGACTGTAGGTACATGCCACCACCCCTGGCTAATTTTTCTATTTTTTGTAGAGGTAGGGTCTTACTCTTGCTCAGGCTGGTCTCAAACTCCTGAGCTCAAATGATCCTCCTGCCTCAGCCTCCCAGGGTGCTAGGATTACAGGCATGAGCTATTAAATGTGATACTATTAAATGTAAACTTAAAACACATACACAGCACACAATTCATGATAAACTCAGTATTTCTATCTCCCTCACATTCTTCTAAGGACAAACAGCAAAGTAATGGCAACAAGCCTCAAACCTCACAGTTGGAGACACAGTCACAGAACTGTCACCCTGCAGCTCTCTGTCAGGGAGCATGCCCGGAGAGTTAGAATCCCGGAAACTCTGGGCCAGATGGCCCAACTCCAATGGTCGCATCACCTGGCCCCTGACGTTAGGGACCCCCCCAAGGATCCCCTCTTTGGCATCCTGGCAGCAGCATGTCTCTGTGACTCGGGACTGTCAAGTTCTGCCTTATATTGCTGGGCAGTCTGTCTACCCTGGACAAATTAAATCCTTTACCTCATGACAGCCCTTTAGATATTTAAAAAAACAGCTATCACGTATCACATGATTTTATATCTTCTCTCCCTCTCCTACTTACCCCTTCCAGATATGCTCAAACTGGCTTTGCCTCCTTCATGGGTGGCACTTCTTGGTAAACACAGAACTTCCTCACTCTACAGACGATGCTTCTGTTCATAAAGTCCCAAACCCCAAGAGCTTTCATCACAGGTCTGCAGTCCCCAAACCCTGGGCTGTGAACCGGTCCTGGTCCATGGCCTATTAGGGACCGAGCTGCAGAGCTCTGCTGCCCCCATCCCTGGAAAGATTGTCATCCATCAAACTTAGGAAGGTGGGGGGCAGAGCTGCTCCCCATCACCCATATCACTGCCTGAGTTCCACCTACCCACCGGCCCCTTGGAAAAATTGTCTTCCATGAAACCAGACTCGGGTGCCAAAAACAGAGACTGAAGAAAACTAAATTCTCAAAGTCTTTTCCCCTAAATTTAAGCCACATGGATTTTCCTATCACCCTGTGTAAGTGTACACCTCCATTATGGGCTTTTTTGGACTAGAAAACCAGTAATTTATCCCAATTTTAGGTCAACTGGTTAGACTGTAACTAATTATTCCAGTTTGTTGGGAGCTTAGGAGGCCTGATTCTGTCATCTTAAATCTGTGTACCGCTCCCATTTCATGCCACCCGTATATGAAAGGTCATCTTCTACACTGCCGAGCAACTCACTAACCTGAGTTGGGGCTAAGGAGACAGACTTGCAGCTGCCCTTGATCCCTTCCTCCACACTGATTCCATTCTGTTAACCAATATCCACTTGGTGACAGCACCACGCAGTTGCTCTGCACTGCACTGGCTCTACCCTCACCGTGAAGCTCCCCTTCCGTTCATTCCCACTGCAGTTCATGCCCAGGCCTTGTTCCAGCCCAGCTGAATCAGCAGCTCTGGGGTGCAGCTGGGCATTAGTACGCAGAACTCCCCAGGCGACTCTGATGTGCTGCCCAGGCTGTGAGCCCCTACTGTGGCTCCAGAGTAGGAGAGATCTGGCTGCAGTTCCTGCTCTGTTTAACCTTGAGCTAAGTTGTGTGACCACTCTGAATCTTGATTACCCAGCTGTAAAATGGTGATGAAAACATTAATATCTCACAAGGCTGTTGTAAGAATCAAATGAGAACGAATGTAAGGCACAGTGCCTGGTATGCAAAAGGCATCCAATAATGGCAGCTATTACTGGTCAGAGTAAATGACACTGAGAAGTAGATCACAAAACAAGATGAAGTTACATATTATGATTTATTCACTCCAGTGGCCCCTACTTTTGTTGGTATCACATGGCCTCCCTCCAAAACCTACTCCAGAATCTTATCTGGGATGCAGTGGCTTGTTTCCTCTTTTGGGGTCAACTTAAGATTTTATGAAGAAGGGGGTTGGGTGAGATCAGGTCTATGTTTTATAGTCAATAATTTAATGATATAAGTCCCTATTCAGTTTTTTTAAAAACCTATTTACTAGCCAGGCACAGTGGCTCACGCCTGTAATCCTAGCACTCTGGGAGGCTGAGGTGGGAGGATTGCTTGGGGTCAGGAGTTCAAGACTAGCCTGAGCAAGAGCAAGACCCTGTCTCTACTAAAATTAGAAAAAATTAGCCACACATCTGTCATCCAAGCTACTTAGGAGGCTGGAGGAGGAGGATCGAATAAGCCCAGGAATTTGAGGATGCAGTGAACTAGGATGACACCACTGCACTCTAGCCTAGGTAACAAAGCAAGACCCTGTCTGTCCGTCTCTCTCTCACACACACAGAGGAAAAACCTATTCACTTTTAGATAAATGTTTCGAGGTGATAGATATGCTAATTACCTTGATTTGATCATTACTTATCATATACATATATTGAAATATCACACTGTACCCCACAAATATGTATAATCATGTGTCAATAAAAATAAAAAGAAAAAATAATTTTTAGAAAGGTACAGATAGGCTCACACCTGTAATCCTACCACTCTGGGAGGCCGAGGTGGGCGGATCACTCAAAGTCAGGAGTTCAAGACCAGCCTGAGCAAGAGCGAGACCCCATCTCTAATAAAAATAGAAAGAAATTAATTGGCCAACTAAAAATACATAGAAAAAAATAGCCAGCCATGGCAGCGCATGCCTGTAGTCCCAGCTACTCAGGAGGCTGAGGCAGTAGGATTGCTTGAGCCCAGGAGTTTGAGGTTGCTGTGAGCTAGGCTGATGCTACGTGCACTCTAGCCTGGGCAACAAAGTGAGACTCTGTCTCAAAAAAAAAAAAAAAAAAAAAAAAAAAAAAAAATACAGATAACCAAAAATATAAAAATTTAAAAATAAACATTTATTTAACAGAATACTTTCACTACACTTAGGTCATAATGCTTCCTTAGTAATATTTTAAAGAATTTTTTTCTCAGAGACAGGGTCCTGCTCTGCTGCCCAGGCTAGAGTGCAGTGGTATGATCAGAGCTCCCTGGAACCTCAAACTCATGGGCTCAAGCGATCCTCCTGCCTCAGCCTCCCAAGTAGCTGGGACTACAGGCACGTCCTGCCATTTTGTAGAGACAGGGTCTCACTTTGTTGCCCAGGCTGGTCTCGAACTCCTGGCCTCAACTGATCCTCCCACTTCAGCCTCCCAAAGTGCTGGGATTACAGGCAATAGCCATTGCTCCTGGCCCATTTTAAATAAATCTTTATTACAAATGAGGGGAAAAGCCAGCTAGAGTCAAGGGCGTTGACTATTTTCAGTTTTCCCTGCTGGTCTGAACCACAGTGGGCATGGTCAGCACCACTCAGTGAGGAGGGGAGAGCAGGGACCCAAATGTGTTCTCACGTCAAAAACAGCAGTTTTATATCATTGTTTTTGAAACACAGTGATAATCTAATTTTTTGTTTTTTATTGATATACCACAAATAATGGTATTTTTGAAATGTTTCATGTTCTGAATGATCTGTTCTTAATACTCTATACTTTTCCTCCTAATCATGGGTAATCTTCATTTGTTTCCCCAGAAAATGTAGGTGAGGTGATTATTTCCAGAACATACCTCTTTAAATGCTCTTAATCGTTGGAGTGTTTTTTGGCGTTCTTGATTTATCCATTGTTTTTTCTTTTGCTCCTCTTCTTTTATCTTGTCTCTTTTCTATATTTAAACAAACATGTATTTGTAAATTGCTCAAAATTATAATAAAATATGTCTTAATACATAATCAAAATATGTCTTGCCAAGGAAAGGGGCTGCAACGCACCACCACCTGCCCTAGTCTGCACCCAGGCTGCAGGGCTGGAGGAGTGAGGCTGTCGGCTGCAGGTCCGAGGCAGTGGAACTCCAGTTTCCACCAGTTTAGACACAGGTTTAGGTGTCACGTTATGCTACGCAAATATAAAACATTTTCCTTCAGCAGCTTACCATCTGAATACTATGATGCTGATGAAAATATCGTACGCTTTCTTCAGCCTGCTGCAACCTGAGCCGATGGTTTTCCTTGCATTGATCCTGGTGGAATAATACAGATCACCTATGTGGTTTTTAACACTACCATGGAATAGCATAAAAGGTTAAAAGAAAACAGCACTGCATGTGGGCTGCAGTGTAAGGCATTCATTAATACTAGTTTCTGGTGTGGCTCAGTGGTACTGCCTTCTCCACAGCATATGGTAAGAGGTGACTGGCTGTTTACAGGAACAGTTTGTTCCTGCCAGAGTGCTCTGAGAGATGAAAAAGTAAGCCACCCATGAGAGAACAGACAGGCAGTCCCCCATTCTTAAATGGGGTGTGTCCTAACAATCTGTTTTAAAAGGGTTGTTTTAAACACATTTCCCTATAATGTTATAAATATTTCCAAACATACCTATAAAAGCATAGTCAACCTACAAATTTCTGAAAAATTATGTTAAAAACTGTACTTCACCTAGGATTATCCACTCATTATATCTGGATGTGTTGTATGTATAAAACCTTTAATATCAATAGAAAATAATTCAGTGATAATACTAATATTTTTTAGTATGTTTTAGGTCCTAGCCTCAATGCCAAGCACTTTACATGCCTTATGGCACTTTATCCTCCTATCAGCCACGAGATTATATTATTACCATTATTATCCTCTTTTACAGATGGAAAACCTGAGCTCAAAATAGATTTAAGTAATTTGCCTACAGTCAGTCATATGGCTACCAAGTGGCCAAGCTATGATTTGAACCCAAATTAGATTCCAAAGCCTGACCTCAACTACCATTCTATGAACCCAGTGCCTTCTGAATTCTAATATTTGCAGAAGTGGCAAGAGCTCCCCTCATTGGGGAACGGGGAGGGATTGTATCTGGAGGGTGAAGGTTAATAATCCAAGTCTGGATAAGAGAAGGCACAGCTATCCCGCCCAAGAGGTAGAGGCATCCCCTCATCTCGCCACAGCTGTGCAGTGCCGAAGGAGACGTCTCCAAGGCTTACAGGTTCTCTGAAACGTGGAGCAAAGGCCAGATGCCTGTCTACCTTCAAATAATCTGAAGAACAGTTCCTCAATCCAGAAGCTCCAATACTTGAACACAGGCATGCAAAGAATATTAATCTAATGAAGTATTTAAAAAGCATTTATATTTGCATGAAAGAGTACTAAATGTTTTTGTAAGCTACGAAAGTCACAATCTTCATGTTTTCCTAATTTAAATAAGTATAATAAATATAAGTAAATACATATAAGTCTGGATACAAATGAAATACAAGTGCTTTCTTTTCTGTTAGAAATAAATTTCTTAGTGTATTACCTTTTATGTATTCATGGAGTTTTTAAAAATCAAGAAAAAATCACTTACCAAATATAATCTGAAATGAGCTGATATCTGACTTTTCTGTACTCAATTTCTAATAAAATATATCTTAGAATTTGCTGTATTTGATTATTAAAATAGAGTTTCTACCTATTGTGATCTTAAAAAAGCATCTGTGTATGCAATGGGCATTCAACAGATAGTTATTAAATGAATTAATTAGAATCTAGAGATTTGGGTAAATGCTTAAAATCCCAAAAGAAACAAAGAATCTTTTTAAGAAGAACATTTTTAATGTATTTTAACTGTAGCCACTGATACATACATAAATATTTAAAAAATTAATCACTGTGTTGGTACCACCTAATTTTCAATACCCCTTTACCTTCCACAAAAGAAGAAAGCCGGAGGAGGAAAGAAGCAAAGGCTGCTGTGGGCACACCCACCTTTCTGTTCCTGAGATAGGCTCTCCTGGCGCAGAGCCGGCCCCGCCTAGACTCCAGCTGCTGGCACTGCTGGCTGAGGTCTTGCACCTCCGAATTCTTCTTCTGCAGCCCCCCGACACGCTCGATGACTTTAAGTTCCTCCGGGCTTTCACATGGATCATAATAGACAACTTCATCCTGTTTCTCTAAAAATGTATTAATGATTTTTTATAAAACATGATTTATTATAGAAAATAATGCATAACATTTTTTTTTTTTTTGAGACAGAGTCTTACTTTATCGTTCAGGCTAGAGTGAGTGCCGTGGCATCAGCCTAGCTCACAGCAACCTCAAACTCCTGGGCTCAAGCAATCTTCCTGCTCAGCCTCCCAAATAGCTGGGACTACAGGCATGCGCCACCATGCCCGGCTCATTTTCTCTCTATATATTAGTTGGCCAATTAATTTCTTTCTATTTATAGTAGAGACGGGGTCTCGCTCTTGCCCAGGCTGGTTTCGAACTCCTGACCTTGAGCAATCTGCTCGGCTTGGCATCCCAGAGAGCTATGATTACAGGCATGAGCCACCGCGCCCGGCCACATAACATTTTTTTTTAACGTAAGTAAAAATCACTTGTAATCCCATCGCTCAGGGAGAACCACTATTAACATTTATGTACACATTTACACACATACTAATTTTATAGCTACACATATCGACAAATAAAGTTCTAACAGAACATTTTGCATGTGATGGAAATATAATTTTAATGGCAACACAGTATTCTCTAAGCATTTCCTGTTAGACTGCTCCAATGTTCCATTATTCATTTCATTGTGATAAACAGCGCTATATATAAATCTTTGTGTACATTTTTTATCACTTTCTTAGCAGATAAATATTTAAAGCTCTTGGTATCCATTGCCAAACTGCCCTCCAGAAAGGCAATTTATATTCTACTGAATTATACTGAAATTCAGCAGTATTTCATTAAGGTGCCTTACTGATATTTAATCTTGATTACATATTGATTTTTTAAAAAATATGTTTATTGCAACAAATTCAAACCCTACAAAAGTACATAAAATAAAAAGTGAAATTTTTCTACCTCCTTCCCCAAATTTTCTGAATACCAAGCCCAGAGGAAGACATTATGAACAATTTAATGTGCATCCTTCTAGATTAACTTTTTTGAAATAGATTTTTTCCCTAAATATGGAAAATGCTTACAACATGAATATGCTTAACAATATGAAACTACTGTAAAAAATTTTGAATCTGGCCGGGCGCGGTGGCTCACGCCTGTAAATCCTAGCTCTCTGGGAGGCCGAAGCGGGCGGATCGTTTGAGTCCAGGAGTTAAAAACTAACCTGAGCAAGAACGAGACCCTGTCTCTACTATAAATAGGAAGAAATTAATTGGCCAACTAATATATATAGAAAAAAATTAGCCAGGCATGGTGGCACATGCCTGTAGTTCCAGCTACTTGGGAGGCTCTTGGGAGGCTGAGGCAGTAGGATCGCTTGAGCCCAGGAGTTTGAGGTTGCTGTGAGCTAGGCTGACACCATGGCACTCACTCTAGCCTGGGCAATAAAGTGAGACTCTGTCTCAAAAAAAAAAAAAAAAATTTTGAATGCCTAGGATTAAACTAAATGTTCAGGATCTCTATGAAGAAAATTATTAAATGTGGAGGAACTTTAGGGGAAACAAAAAAGATTTAAATAAATGGAGAGACATACCATGTTCTTGGGTGGGAAGATTCAAAATTGCAAAGATGACAATTCTCCCCAAAGTAATCTCTAATTTTAAGCACAATTCCAATCAAAATTCCAATGAGTTTTTTGTTTTGAACTCGATTCTAAAGTTCATCTGGAAGAATAAACGAGTGAGAATAGTCAGAAAACTTGTGAAGTACAGTAACAGGGTGGGGGTGCCTTACCAAACACTTAAATGTGTGTCCACGGCATGGTAATAAGAGAAGTATGGAGCCAGCACCAGAAGCCACTCACAAATCAATGGAGAATAATAACTCAGGAACAGATCAAAGTTAATGTTTTCAAATCAGTGATTGGGACTGCTAATAATTTACGGGGGAGAGTTCAGTCTCTACCAGAGTCAAAATTAAATTTCAGCTAGATTAACGAATTAAGTTTTAAAAAATAAAATCATAAAAACACTAAAATAAAATGTAAATATATCAATATATATTTGATATATTTGATATAATTTGGGGAGGAGGAGAACTTTGCCAGGCATAACACCAAAAGCAGAAACCAAGGGGAAAAAGATTGATAAATGTGACCTCATAAAACTTAAATATTTCTGCAAGGTAATAAAAAGCAAATGACAGGGAAAAATTATTTGCAACATATGCCAGACAATAGAATGATATCCTTAATATGGAAAAGAAATATTCTAAGGAAGAATGGGCCAAGAGTATGAATACGGAGTTCGTGAAATAAATACAAATGGTCAATAAACCTATAAAATTGTGTTCAATATCACTTGTAAGAACTAAAAATTAGATGTCATTTTTTTCTATCAAGTAAAAATTTTTTCTAAATGGCATGAGTATGGGAAAACATACACACTCATACTTGGCTAATACAAGTATCATTTTGTGCAACCTATCTAGAGGGCCATTATGTAGTATGAAATTAAGAAAACAGAAAATATACGGGCAAGAAAAAAATGTATCTCAAATAATTGTTGTAGTGTTAACAGATATATTATCAAAATGTAAACTATATGTTGCCCTCGACCCAATATTCCACCTAAAGAAATTTATTCCAAGGAAATAATCTGTCCTATACACAAAAACATGTGTAAAGAAAAGTTCTATACTATATTGCCATTCAAAACTGCAAAAAACTGAAAATCACGACATATCCATATAGTGGAATACTATGCAGCCATTAAAATTTTGATATTATTACTTACTGAAATGGAAAGATGGTTACTATACATTAAATGAAAAGGAGGTTACTGAACAGAATATATAGTTTGGGCTAAAAAATTGGCCGGGCGTGGTGGCTCACACCTGTAATCCTAGCACTCTGGGAGGCCGAGGCAGGAGGATCACGAGGTCAGGAGTTCGAAACCAGCCTGAGCAAGAGCGAGACCCCGTCTCTACTATAAATAGAAAGAAATTAATTGGCCAACTAATATATAGAGAAAAAAATCAGCCAGGCATGGTGGTGCATGTCTGTAGTCCCAGCTACTTGGGAGGCTGAGGCAGCAGGATTGCTGGAGCCCAGGAGTTTGAGGTTGCTGTGAACTAGGCTGATGCCATGGCACTCACTCTAGCCTGGGCAACAAAGCAAGACTCTGTCTCAAAAAAAAAAAAAAAAATTTATTCAGCACATAAAAAAGTCTATAAAGTTATACAACAAATCATTAACACTAAGTATCTCTAGATGATGGGATTAGGGTAATAGTTTTTCTTTCTTTGTTTTGCTATGTGTTAACAATGAATATATTATTTAAATAATAAAAATACTAAAAGGAAACTTTAGGAAATTTCAGATGTTATACAGATGTTATACATAACTTATTAGAAGTAACACATAACTTATTAGAAGTAACTGATAATAATGGTCTGTATTTCCTTATGTGTAATTTAAACATTTTAATCTAGATATTTAAATATAAATTTTACCTTTCATAAGTCTTTTAATAGAGTCCAACTGTGTAATAAGCAGTATTTCTTCATTTTTTAATATCTCAAATTTAACCTCAAATAGTTCTAATTGAACTTCATAAAATTGTATTTCCAATTCATCTACAACGTCTGTAGTTTTTTCTTCTCCTGGAAGACTTTCCATCTTGTTTACATGGAAAAAAGAGTAAGTTAAAATAGTATATTAAAAAGCAAACGTTAGAAGCATTCTAGCTATTTTCTATTCCTTGCTCATTACTAAATATAAAAAAGCAAATAGGGAAGAAACACTTTTCCATTTCATCTAGTGAGACAAAAATGCCTTATTCCACATTCATTACAAGTACTTTATCTCATCCTTGAAACATACAAAAACATTTAGGTTTTGAGAATAACAAATGGCAATGAGGTATTATTATGAGCTGAATGTTTGTGTCCTTCCCAAAATTCCTATCTTGAAGCTATAACTCCCAATGTGATGGTATTTGGAGATAGGGCCTTGGGAGGTGATCAGGTTTGGATTATGTCAAGAGGGTGGTGTCCTCATGAGGGGATTAGCACCCTTCTACAAAGAGAACCAGTGGGATGGCTCTTTCTGTCTCCACGCACACACACCAAGGAAAGGTTGTGTGACCACACAACAAGGCAACTGTCTACAAGCCAAGAAAAGAGCCCTCACCAGACACTGAATCTGCAGGAACCTTGATCCTGGACTTCCCAGTCTCCAGAACTATGACAAATAAATGTCTGTTGAAGCCACCCAGTCTATGGCACTTTGTTATACCTGCCAGAGCCAACTCAGACAGGAATTTACAGTGTTTTCTAATTTAAAGTCATCAGATTACAAAAAATTAAAATGACTGTGATCCTAGGATGAAGCATCTTTTCGATTATTCTAAAGTACTGAAAACATTGCTGGATTGGTTTTAAAGTATTTTTTTTTTTTTTTTTTTTTTTTGAGACAGAGTTTCACTTTATTGCCCAGGCTAGAGTGAGTGCCGTGGCATCAGCCTAGCTCACAGCAACCTCAAACTCCTGGGCTCAAGCAATCCTGCTGCCTCAGCCTCCCAAGTAGCTGGGACTACAGGCATGTGCCACCATGCCCGGCTAATTTTTTCTATATATATTTTAGTTGGCCAATTAATTTCTTTCTATTTATAGTAGAGATGGGGTCTCGCTCTTGCTCAGGCTGGTCTGGAACTCCTGAGCTCAAACGATCCGCCCACCTCGGCCTCCCAGAGAGCTAGGATTACAGGCTTGAGCCACCGCGCCCGGCCGGTTTTAAAGTATTAATATATTACCTGCTTGCATACTGAGTTCAGTGTTATGATACAGTGAATCCTACAATATTTCAAAAACATTTTGACCAAAGGGAAACTATGGCCAAAATTCCATAGTCTTTAGATTCTTATCTACTAGAACTGCAGTCCCCAACCCCCAGGACCAGTACAGGTCCATGGCCTTAGGAACAGGGCCGCACAGCAGGAGGTGAGTAGCTAAGCCAGTGAAATTTCATCTGTATTTACAGCCACTTCCCCTTGCTCTCATCACCACCTGAGCTCGGCCTCCTGTCACATCAGCGGAGGCATTAGATTCTTATAGGAGCTTGAACCCTACTATAAACTGCACATTCGAGGGCTAGGTTGTGGGCCCCTCATGAGAATCTAATGCCTGATGATCTGAGGTGGTGATTGTAAGCACTGGGGAGCGACTGCAAATACAGATTATCATTAACAGATCTGACTGCTCAGAGACCATCATGAATCAATTGCTTGCAGACTCACATCAAAACTCTATCAATGAATGGGAAGTGGCAATGTAATAATAATAAAGTGCACAATAAAATGTAATGTGCTTGAATCGTCCTGAACCAAACCCCCAACCCCTTGTCTGTGGAAAAATTGTCTTCCATGATACCAGTCCCTGGTGTCAAAAACCTTGAGGATTGCTGTACTAGAAGATGGTGTTAGAATAACTGAAGAAAGGAAGCTCTTTAACAATGCCTGGCCAGAGTGCTATCTAAAATAAAAGAATATTTTTAAAACATAAGTTACATTTATCTTTGTCTTACCTTTCTTTGAATTGCAGCTCTTTTTTGATTTAAACACAACTCTGTGGCTCTCATGAGTTGCAGAGTCTCTCGAGCTAGCATTAGCTTAAGCTTTTCTAACCTGGGACGTGCTGTGGCCCAGGCAGCCTGGCCAAACCTCTTCTCATCTTGTTCCATTTGTTTCTGCATTCCTGATGAATTATAATTAATAAAACAAAATATAATTACAACTCATTAAAAAGGGGAATATTTATCATGAGCTAATCCTTTATTGCCTCCCATAAATTGCCTGTAAAACATCCTTTTAAAAAGAACCTTTAATTTTATTTCACTAACTTTTTTCTTATTACAGAAATAATACAGAGTCATTGATATAAAATCTTAGGTACTCCATTTTAAAAAAGATAATAAATCACGATCTGACCTAGTTGAGGCAACTGCTTCTTACATTTTGGTACATACACTTCCAGACTATTTCTATGTCGATAGCTAGACAGACTATATGGATAGTTGGACCAAAAAAACCAGGATCATCCATCTTCTCTATACCTTGTTTATTTGCCTACTGGAGACTCTTTTCATTTAAAAAAAGATATGGAGAATCATGCTTAATAGCCAGTTTTATGTTTTATGAATATCCCATAACTTAGACTGATAGACGTTCAGGTGTATCCTATCTGGGTCTGTTGTTATCGACAGTGACTTAAGATTAGAAAAAAGCCCTTCACCCAGCCCACACCCCCTACACGGTCTCGCCTCTGCCTGTCTTGCTAGCATTCTCCCTCATACTACATTCTTTGCAATCCAGCCCCATGGGCTGTAAGTTCCTCGTATTGGCCAAGTTCCCTCAAGCCAGAGGACTTTTGCAAATGCTATTCCTTCTGCCTGGAACACTCTTCCCTCACTTTTTTCGCCTTCAACTTCCATTTACCCTTCAGAACTCAGGTCAAGCACCACTTCTCAGAAGCCTTTAGTAACCACCTTGACGCAGTCCAAGTTCTTTCTCACAGGCTCTCAGAACCCCACATTTCTCTTTGTGTTACTTATTGCCATTGCCATTTCCATGTGCTTAAATGAATATGTACGATTTCTCTCCCTCACCAGACTATACAGTGTCTACTTACGCTTATCCATGCATTGAATTCCCAGCACTTATAAAACATAGTACCTGATGCTTAAGAGGCACTCAAATGGTTTTTGAATAAAATGAAAATTATATTTATCTCACTATTGCATTTTTTATCATCACCTGCTAATGCTTTCACTGTTTCCTTAAAATAATCCACTGTGATATCTTGAATAGCGACAACGGCTTCTTCAGCCCGTCTCATCCATTCTTCAGCTTCCTTCTGCAAGACAGCTATCCTTCTGGGACCCAGGTCATCCTCATCCAAAGACTTCTACAGAAAGAAGGGAAACTTGTCTTAATAAGAGATAACAGTAATGTACAACTGTTAGGAAACTGAAAGGAAATTGGTCACATGGATTATTTTTATTACTTTTATTACTATTATTCAGTCAACTAAATTTTCATTCATTCAGCAATCCCTTACTGAGTATGAATATGGCCATAAGCTGGGCACCACCTGGAGGAAAAAAGCCTTCCCTTTGCATGCCTACAATAACTTTCTAGAGAGAAGTACTGTCAAGCTATGTTTCTATTAACAATTGTTTAAATGAGATCTGTGTTGTTAAGAACTCAGCATTGGGCCTGGTACACAGCACTCAGGTATTAACTGTTGCTATGGGTTTTTTTTTTGTTGTTGTTGTTGTTGTTTTTGTTTTTTGAGATAGAGTCTCACTTTGTTGCCCAGGCTAGAGTGAGTGTCATGGCATCAGCCTAGCTCACAGCAACCTCAAACTCCTAGGCTCAAGCAATCCTTCCGCCTCGGCCCCCCGAGTGACTGGGACTAAAGGCATGCGCCATCATGCCCAGCTAATTTTTTCTATATATATTAGTTGACCAATTAATTTCTATTTATAATAGAAACAGGGGGTCTCACTCTTGCTCAGGCTGGTTTCGAACTCCTGACCTCGAGCAATCCACCCGCCTTGGCCTCCCAGAGTGCTAGGATTACAGATGTGAGCCACTGCGCCCAGCCGCTATGGTTTATTTTAGGGATATGACAAGAAGCTTTTCAATAGTTTGGTTCTTTTCTGAAGGGCAAAAGTAATACAGCCACCTAAAAGATAGTAAAATCTGTATATTCAAGATTATGAGGTCAGGCGCGGTGGCTCACGCCTATAATCCTAGCACTCTGGGAGGCCGAGGCAGGCGGATCACTCGAGGTCAGGAGTTCGAAACGAGCCTGAGCAAGAGCGAGACCCCAGTCTCTCCTATAAATAAAAAGAAACTAATTGGCCAACTAATATATATAGAAAAAATTAGCCAGGCATGGTGGTGTATGCCTATAGTCCCAGCTACCCAGGAGGTTGAGGCAGCAGGATTGCTTGAGCCCAGGAGTTTGAGGTTGCTGTGAGGCTAGGCTGACGCCACGACACTCACTCTAGCCTGGGCAACAAAGCGAGACTCTGTCTCAAAAGAAAAAAGAAAGATTATGACATGTACTGGCATGGACTGTTTTAGTCACCCCCAAAATTCATAAGCTGAAGCCTGAATTCCCCAATGTAATGATATTTAGAGATGGGACCTCGGGGAAGTAATTAGGTCATGAATGGGATTAATCCCCTTATAAAAAGAGGAGACACAGGATCTCTCTGCTCTTCACGTGAGGACACAGCAAGACAGTCATCTACAAATTAGGAAGCTGCCCCTCGACAGACACTAGATCTGCTGACACTTTGATCTTGAGCTTCCCAGGCTCCAGAACTGTGAGAAAAAAATTTCTGTTGTTCATAAGCAGCCTAGTCTATGGTACTTTGTCATAACAGCCTGAACTAAGACATGGATTGGTTGGTGCAAAAGTAATTGCCGTTTTTACTGTATATTTCTCACTTTGTTTTTTCGCTAATGACTTATTACTTGCTGTATATTTTATATTTATTTGAGACTATGGAAATGATGTTTGACAAAAAGCAAATTCGAGCAAATTTCTTATTCAAGTTCAAAATGGGTCGTAAAGCAGCAGAGACAACTGGCAACATCAACAACACATTTGGCCCAGGAACTGCTAACGAACATACAAGTGCAGTGGTGGTTCAAGAAGTTTTGCAAAGGAGATGAGAGCCTTGAAGATGAGCACAGTGTCTGGCCATCGGAAGTTTTGCCTCATCCGTCATATTCACCTGACCTCTTGCCAAGTGACTACCACTCCTTCAAGCATCTCCACAACTTTTTGCAGGGAAAACGCTTCCATAACCAGCAAGATGCAGAAAATGCTTTCCAAGAGTTCATAGAATCCTGAAGCATGGATTTTTATGCTACATGAATAAACAAACTTATTTCTCGTTGGCAAAATGTGTTGATTGTAATGGTTCCTATTTTGATTAATAAAGATGTGTTTGAGCCTAGTTATGATGGTTTAAAATTCACAGTCCAAAATCGCAATTTCTTGTGCATCAACCTTAACGCTATTACGTCATCCAGCATCCAATTTTTCTTCTACAAAGTATGATTTAGTAACATAAGAAATATGTACAGGTCAGCTACAAGGAAATACAAACCAAAACCACAATGAGACACCACTTCACACCCACTAAGATGGCTGTACCCAAAAAAATAGACAATAACAAGTGTGGTGATGATGGGGACATATTAGAACCTCACTTAACTATTTTGGGGAATGTAAAGTGGTACACTTGCTGTGAAAAAGTCTAGCAGTCATTCAAAAGGTTAAACATCGAATTATCATATGACTCAGCAGTTCTACTCATCAGTACACAAGAGAAATGAAAACATATGTCTACACAGGAACTTCGAAAAAAATGTTCATAACAGTATCATTCATGATAGCCAAAGGGGAAACAACCTAAATTTCCATCAACTGATACATGGATAAGTAAAATGAAGTATTATCTATATAATGAATATTATTCAGCAATAAAAAGAAACGAAGTCCTGATACATGCTACAGCATGGATGAACCTTGAAAACACTGTGCCTAAGTGAAAGGAGCCAGTTACAAAGGACCACATATTGAATGGTTCCATTTAAATTAATGTCCAGTGTAGGGAAATCCACAGACAGAAAGTAGATTGGTGGCTACCTAGGGTTGTGGGAAATGGGAAATGACTGCTAATGGGTATGGGGTTTCTTTTTGGGGTAAAAATATCCTAGAACTAGGTAATGATGGTTACACAATTCTGAACATACTAAAAACCAATTGAATTGCATACTTTATTTATTTTGGGGGAAGGGAATACAACTTTATTAAAAGTGCAATGCATACTTTAAATGTATTGTCTGTGAACGAGATCTCAATAAAGCTGTTCCTTAAAAAAGAAAAAATATGTATAAGACATAAAGACTTTCCAAAGAACAGACTATCAAAATAATGAACAGGACAACTTTATCTACAGGTTAGAGTGGCATAAGTTTCATGTAAACACGATGC
Organism: Mirza zaza; assembly: GCA_008750895.1. Lineage (NCBI taxonomy): Eukaryota > Metazoa > Chordata > Mammalia > Primates > Cheirogaleidae > Mirza > Mirza zaza. The sequence continues at coordinate 24,351 of VSMD01000318.1, forward strand.
CATTTTTATAGTACGATAAGTAGGGGTCATGAGAGCATATGTGGAAAGATGGCTTTGTGCAGAGGGCAGAGATCAAGAGATCACTCTGCTGTCTTCTGATTCCAGTTGTTGAGACCCAAGGCAAGATATTTATCAACAACTCCTCTGGCTCTAGGTTTGTGTGTAACACTGGAATAATAATAATGTCTTTTCTAAATAGTGTCACTGGGTCATTCGATGGCTCAATGAAATAAGAATGATGACAGCATTTACTAAAGTTTAAATTACTGAATTACAATCTAGGGCCCTGCTATTTAAATTTCCATCCTATTTCTAAGAAATATGCATGTGTCCTTAGAGGTGGAAAACAAGCTAAAGTAAATAAACATCACACCAAATCAATTCATCAGCAGAAAACGTGCTTAACTCTTTAAAATTCACAGAAATCTTAAGGTATGAAGAGTGACTAACATAAATGTCTTCATTTTTAAATCAATTTTAAACATAAATTCAATATTTAAATGTAAGAGTGAACCCAAAGTGCACAGACTGAACCTTAAACATGACTAAAGAAATATGACAATATATCCAATAAAAAAAATATATAAAGAAAACATACCAAAATATCAAGCTTACATGAAGTTGCAACTTCTCGCATATCCCTAAATGGCTGCAGTAAATACTGGAAGAATGTGGTTGCCGCAGTAACTAATTCCTGGTATGCTTCATCTTCCTCTTGATAAATTTGCATTAATGCTACCATGGTGTTGGCTTTTCCATGTCCTTGAAGAACCTAGAAGGCAAAATGTAAATAAAGCTCAAGTCTGGACAGTATTATTTATAAGATCATACCTACCAAACAAAATTAAAGAAACCTCAAAGTTCTCAACTTTAATACATAAATTTTAAATAATGATTAAATATGAAACTGTCCTCCAACCAAAATGCCCAATAAAACAAGAATGGGTTAAATAAATTACAATATATCCACGGCAGAATATTATCATTGTCATTCAACACTGTGCTTTTGAAGACCATTTAATAATATGGGAACTTTTATATTTTTAAATAGGACAGAAAGCAGAGTGCAAAATTTTATCTTAACTCTATACTAAGTATACAGAGGACCCAAAAGAGTCATCAAACATTAACAGCAGTTATTGTTGGAACGTAGATGTTGGGTATTTTTTCATTTGACTTTTCTGACTGTAAAGGTTTTATGAGGCTGTACACCTTTTTTAAAGGCTCATAAAGACATTATAGAGCTGTCTCCAAGCACTAACACTTCTCCAGCATGTTGACTCTTAAATCCCCCAGGTTAACATTTCCACCAAGCCCCCAGCAGAGTGCACTCATTTAAAGAGCCTAAATGTGGCTCTAGCCCCTCCTGAGCACTGCTTCTGATGCAGGATAGAAAATAAGCAGTTTATAATCTAGGTGAACTCATTTGGTAGGAAATTATCTTACCCTCAGAAGAAGAGAAATAAACTCAAGTAACTATAGATGTTTTTTCAACCAATACATTCTTAAATTCTTCTATTTCTGTCCTTCTACTTAAGGATAAAGTGATCTACTTTCAGCCGTTTCATCCAGGTGATTAGTGTTAGAAAAAAAGTGAATGGTCTGCTGAACAAAATTAAAACACACACACATGCAAAACTAAACTTAAGGCAACTGATACTTTTCAGCCTTATTTCTTAGACTATTCAGAAAAATTCCACAGTTAAAACATTCAGCTTCACTTTATGTATCCCAGCAATGCTAGTAATTGGTCTAATTCTAGAATCAATTGCTTTTGTACTCTAAATATACAGTATTAAAATTATATACACTTCCATAGATATGACATTCTGTATTTAAACCTCTCCCTCTGTCCATATTTAAGTTCCAGGTAAACATATGAACTACACTAGTGTGAACTAGTGCTACAATACCCCTGACCTCTGAACTTCAATTTGGGAAAAGTGTAATTTTTCCAACAATAACTACTGTATACGTATTGTATAAATGTTAAGAGTTAAGGAGAAACCACTTCTCTGTGAGAAACCAAGTGTCTAAAAAGCAAAAGTCTGATATAAAATAAAGCTGAAAATTAAAAGCTGACAGGCCTGAAACTCCCAAGTTGTTTCCTCTTAAGATAAAGCAAAATCTACACGGGAAGTGGGTGTGTAAATATTTACACATAAAACCCACAGTATAAAATGATCCCACTAACAAACTCCTTTTATAAAACCATTTTAATTTAGAAAGCTCATTCTATATTTAGCTTAAGGAGATACAACTAAAATTTTGAAATGTGGTCAAATTCTACACCTACACCTCCCCTTTCTCAAAAGAATGCACAGAAAAATACCATTCGGGTTAATAATGACTTAAAGGAGAAAGAGCAAACAGACATGTCCAGGTTGTAGAACAAATGACCAAATCTTGGCTCTCCTTAGTAAATTTTGAGTATCGTATATAAGCCATATTTTTTAACTCAACCCTTTTATGAACTTACATTTCCCTCTCCCCTTAGGCTCTGTAAATTTATCATTCAAATAATAAATTGTTCTCTCTGAAGCTACCTCTTCCAAGTTTAAAAGGACACTCCTGTGGTTGCTTTTCGAAACGAATGAATAAAGCTCACTTTCTGTGGGGCTTTCCATTTGACCAAGTCTTGATGACTTAAAAAACAAATCAAAAGCCATTTCATCCTCTAGACCATTTTATCCCCATTCTTGGCCTTCCTTCATAAGCACAAGCTGAAATTGTTTACATTTAATCCCATGTTGCTATTTCTAAATATACAGTATTAAAATTATATACACTTCCATAGATATGACATTCTGTATTTAAACCTCTCCCTCTGCCCATATTTAAGTTCCAGGTAAACATATGAACTACACTAGTGTGAACTAGTGCTACAATACCCCTGACCTCTGAACTGGAAATATGGAAATACGTGGAAATATGGATTCTTTTCAGTTTTGCTTTCACTATTTCTGGCATTTCTCCTCACAACATCCTGCTCAGCCTGTGTCTTCAGGGAGAAAAGGTTAAAGGCCCGGCCTGGCCTAGCTCCTACTTGCAAATAACCTTCGATCTAACTGGTCCTTCCGTCCTGTCTCCAGGCCTTCCTCAAGCGAGCTCCCGCCTAATGTCCCCAGCTGCTCTCCCACAGGTGAGGGCCGGGTGAACGCGCGGCTCTCTCAGCGCGCCGGCTCCCCCTGCCCCGTCAGACGGGGAGCGGGACCCCTCCCGGCACGGAAAGAACCCTCGGGAACGGCCCGCCGTACCTGACGCAGCCGCGCGCCCGCCTCGGCCCGCCGCGCGCGCAGGGCCCGCTCCCGGAACTCGCGCAGGCTCTCGCAGTCGGCCGCGCCGCCCTCCGCCGGGAAGAGCGCGTCGCGCACGGTGGCGCCGCCGCAGCCGTCGGCCGCGTGGCCCAGGTAGCGCTCCAGCTGCCGGCACAGCTCCTGCAGCGCCGCCTCGCCGGGGCCCGCGCGCGCAGGCCACACCAGCCCCCACAGCCCGAGCCCCGGCCAGGCCCCGCCGCCGCCGCCCGCGTCCAGCTCCGGCGGCAGCCGCGGGAAGCAGTGCTCCAGAGGCGGCCACAGCGCCGCCAGCTGCCGGTGCGCGCCGCGGAGCCCGGCGGCCGAGAGCAGGCCGGCCCAGCTGGGCGGGGGCGCGGCGGCCTCGCGCTCGGGCTCGGGCCCGGGCCGGCTCCCCGTGCGCCGCCGCCGCTGCGCCGTGCGGTCGTGACAGGTCACGGCGAACTTGCCCTCCGCGTCGTTCCAGGCCACCAGGAAGCGCAGCTGGTGCCGCTCGGGCTCGGCGAAGAGGTCCTCGCGGAGCGGCACCCAGCCCTCCAGGCTGTCGGGCTGCTCGTACTCCATGGCGGCCGGCGGCCAGCGGCCCCAGGGCTCGGCTCGCCCGGGCCAGGCCTCCGCGCACCGCGCGCCCCACGACGGCCCGAGCCGCGACATTTTCCGCTGGACTCTGACCCGCGTCCGCGCCCCGCCGTGGCCCGCCCCGCACTTTGGATTGGCTGCCTGCGCGCCGTGGGTCGGCGACAGCCAATGAAAAGGTCGAGAGGGCTGCCTCCGACCCAGCCCTCAGCAGTGTGTCTCGCGACCTGGCCCGGCGCCTGGGAATTACCGCTCTTGCCTCACCTGGCCCGCCTTGGGTCGTGCTGCCTTTGGGAAAACACTGGTCACATGGGCGAGTTATTATTTTGGCCTCCTACACTGAACTGCGAACTTCTTGGGAACAGGGACGCGCCTGATTTTGTCTTCTGTCACGGCCCTACTGAATACATGGTTCCTGTCCTCAAGAATGTCACAAATGTGCTGGGGAGATCGAACAAAATTAAACTCGATAGTTATTTATGGAGGGCCTCTAAGTGCCAAGCACTGGGTAGGAGCCACAGATTTATTTTTGTCAATTCAACAAGCTTTCATCGAGTGTCTGCTATGTGCCAGTATTTTAGAGGGGGCAGGTAGAGTGTTCTAACTCTTTATCTTAGAGATAAGTGAGACCCGGGAAGGTAACTTAAGATGCACCAGCACTCAGAGACTAAATAAGACCACCTGGCTACTAAAGACCTATTTAAGAAGATACGAGGATATCCAGTTTACACGGGGGAATGGAGTTTGGGGTGGAGCTGGATCTGTTCCTCCAACAGGGAACAAGAGAGCTCTAGTTAGTCTCTGCCTAGGAAACACACGGTGTAGACTGAGAGGTACAGGACAGGACAGCTCCCATCCCGTGAGCCCACTGAGAGGGGTAGTGGCGGTGAGGGAAGGGGGAGAGAGCCAGGATCAGGAGCCCTTTGATAAAGCAAGGCCTGCGGGTTCTTGACTCAGCAATAAGTGAAAGAGCTTGTGGAGGTTTTTGTAAGAATGGCCTGGCTGAAATAACAGAAAAATATCTAATCTCACAATTTTCTAATAACATCTAAAGATCAATCTTGAGCTCTCCCTACTCTCTCCCAAGCTGGCTGGCACCCTGCAGGGACTTTGTTTTCACAAACATCTGAAAAGATCCAAAATACAGAAAGGAAATGTAAATCATTCTCTTTTCATTCAAGGCACACAGACTTGAGAATTTCTTTCTGTAGCTTCCAGGTGTTCCTGAGAAGCTCTCCTACAGACAGCAGGAGGTAAATTCCAGGTCTTAGTTTCCTGTACAAAACCATATCTCAGGGGCAAAAATCACATCCCCTGCAATCAGCCTGACTACAGCTCAGAGATAACCAAGTCTCCCAGAACTTAGAAGAAGCAAGAAACACAGACAACCTGACTTCTCAAAGCTGCCTGCTAATTACTCTACAACAATTACTAGTTTTCTCTTTATCTCCATAAAAGCAGCAAGCCACTTGGCCTGGCTGCTGACACCACCCTTCTCTTTCTTTGGGATGCCACTCCATCTCTCTCTTTCTTCCTCCTCTCTTCCCTCCCCTCAAAAGGATAAAATAAACTTTTTAAATTTTATATTGTAATCTCCGCTTGAGAAATCTTTCTCTGCCCATGCCACTAACACCTACCAGGCTGTCACTTAACAGTTTTAAGCTGGGAAAGCCCAGAATCAAAGCTGGACTTGCTGTTATCCCCAAGGTTAAGCAACAACAAACATGAAAAAAATCAAAGCCAGGCTAAAGCTCTGGTTAGGGCATCTCTGTGTCCTTAAGATGACCTCAAGGCATCTAGGAACTTCTGTAGAATACGACTTGAAGGCCTAAAGCCACCTCTGTCTAAAGTTCCTCCCTTTTATTGCCTGTGGTGGAGGGGGGGGGGTTGGTTCTCAAATTCAATCACCCAGTCCTCTTAGATAACCTTTTAGACAAAGTTATTTATGTTTCCCCTAAATATTTTAAAATATATTATTTTAGCTTGTATGATTTACTTATAATTTTAATAGTCTGTTTTAAATATCTTTTTGGTATATTCTTCACATTACATCTTTTCACCATCTATATTTGTTTTATACTATTTTATCCCTTCTAGTAGTTTTCTAATCTATTTGGTTATTCAAAATGAAACTATCAATCTTTCTAATTATAAAAGTAATTTCCATTTTATGTGTGTGAGAAGGGCATAAATTTGTATATTCCTAGAAAAAAATATGGAAAAATACACATCAAACCTAATAGTGGTATTATCAGGATGTGTGACTAGTTTATATATATATATATATATATATATAATTTTTTTCTGTTTCTGGATGTGTCATGGTTTTTATTTTGTTTTTTATTTCAGAATATTATAGGGGTACAAATGTTTAGGTTACATATATTGCCTTTGCCCTGCCCAAGTCAGAGCTAGAAGTGTGCCCATCACCCAGGTAGTGTGCACTGCACCCTATAGGTGTGAATATACCCAGCCCCCCCCCCATCTGCCCGACACCTGATGAATGTTACTACCATAAGTGTACGTAAGTGTTGATCCATTAGTACTAATTTGATGGTGAGAACATGTGGTGCTTGTTTTTCCATTCTCATGATACTTCACTTAGTAGAATGGGCTCCAGCTCCTTCCAATATAGTATAAGAGGTACTAGTTCACCATTGTTTTTTGTTGCTGAGTAGTACTCCATCATATACATATACCACATTTTGTTAATTTGCTCACGTATTTATGGGCACTTGGGTTGTTTCCAGATCTTTGCAGTTGTGAATTGTGTTGCTATAAAAATCCGAGTATAGATGTCTTTATTATAGAATGTCTTTTTTTCCTTTGGGTAGATGCCCAGTAGTGGTATTGTTGGATCAAATGGTAGTTCTACTTATAGCTCTTTGAAGTATCTCCATATTACTTTCCACAGAGGTTATACTAGTTTACAGTCCCACCAACAGTGTATGGGTGTTCCTATCTTTCCACATCCATGCCAACATTTGTTGTTTCAGGACTCTTTGATAAAAGCCATTCTCACTGGAGTTAAGTGATATCTCATTGTGGCTTTGATTTGCATTTCCCTGATGATTAGAGATGTTGAGTATTTCTTCATGTTTGCTGTCTATTATTCTGTCTTCTTTTGAAAAGTTTCTGTTCATGTCCTTTGCTCACTTTTTAATGGGGTTGTTTGATTTTTTTCTTGTTGGTTTTCCTGAGTTCTATACAGATTCTAGTTATCAGCCCTTTCTCAGATGTATAGTATGCGAATATTTTCTCCCATTCTATAGGTTGTCTATTTGATCTCATGATAGTTTCCTTGGCTGTGCAGAAGCTTTTTAATTCAGTCAGGTCGCATTTATTTATTTTTATTGTTGTTGTGATTGCCTTTGGGGCCTTCTTCATAAATTCTTTGCCTAGACTAATGTCTATAAGAGTTTTTCTAGTGTTTCCTTCTAGAATTCTTATAGTTTCATGTCTTAGGTTTAAGTCTATTGTCTACGATGAGTTGATTTTTGTGAGAGGTGAAAGGAGAAGATCCTGTTTCAGTCTCCTACACGTGGCTATACAATTTTCCCAGCACCATTTACTGAATAGGGACTCTTCTCCCAAGTGTATGTTTCTGTCTGTTTTGTCAAAGATCAAATGGCTATATGAGGACGGTTTTATATCTGGGTTCTCAGTCCTGTTCCATTGGTCTATGTCTCTGTTCTTATGCCAGTACCATGTTGTTTTGGTTACTATAGCTTTGTAGTATAGCTTGAAATTTGATGATTAAATTTCTTTTTCATTGGAATCCATTGCTGGAGAATTATTGTGTTTATTTGGCAGTGTCACATTTCCTTCCTTTTTCATGTTTCTTTTGTCTTTATGCTGTTGATATCTGCACATCTGGTGTAACAGTCACTTCTTTCAATTTTTTTGGAAGGGCTTTCATAGGAGTAGACTTTTTCCTGAAGATGTGTCTGTGGTGCTGGTTGGATGTGGCACTTTAGCTTTGTTTCTGGGTGCATGCAGTAGTGTTGCGGCTGTATGATTTCCTTGGCTGTGAACAGTGTTAGTGGTGTCTGTGATTTTCTCAGTGCCTTGGCTGCAGTTGTTAGTGGAGGCTGTGATGATGCCTCACTGGGGACAGGGATGCCAGGTGGGCCAGCCCTTGGTCCCCAGTGGTGGCAGTGGCAGGATGAGCACACCTGCTTTTAGGCCCTGAGGCAGCATATGCAGGTGTCAGTGTTAGAAGGTCCAGTTGGCCTGATTCATGGGGCTACGGGTGGCTGGCTCAGGTGCCAGCAGTGGCAGTAGTAAGCCAAACAAATGGGCAAGTCCTCGGACCCCAGGCAGTGTACGTGGTGTGGGCAATGGTAGTCGTGGTGACAGGACAACCCTCAGGCTCCCAGGTGGCATTTGCCAATGTTACCAATGGCTACGATGGGCTGGGTGGGTCACTCCCCTGTCCCCAACATAGTATGTGCAGGTGGGTGCCAGCAGTGGTGGTAGTGTCAGGCTGGGTGGGCCCATCCTCAAGTCCCTGGGAGGAATGCACTGATTACAGTGGTAGTGGACTCAGCAGGGGTGATCCCAGACCCCTCGATGGCATGCTTGGGCAATGCAGGGCAGTGGTGCCAGGCTGGGCAGGCCTGTTCTCAGGCCCCTCAGTGATGCACAGCACAGGCTGTGGTTGTGGGTAGGGAGAGCCTGTCCTCTAGGCACAAGCAAGTGCATGGGGACCCTGCTGCTCCGTGGGGCAGGGCTCCCATCAGTGGGAGTGGCCCCAGGCAAGTGGGTGGCTTTTAGGCTATGGGGAACTTTGCTGCTTTGTTTTCTCTCTTGAGCCATTGTGGTATCTGGCCTTTGACCTTTAGCTTTTGGATGATTTTACACTGTTGAGTGTCTGTTGTGCTGATCATGTATAGCACTGTTCTGAGTACTTCATGGCAGGAAGATCTTCTCTTGATGAATTCCCTCAGTGTTTGCTTATCTGAGAAGGTCTTCATTTCTCCTTCATATAAGAAACTTAGTTTTTCAAGATACACAATTCTAGGCTAGACATTATTCTGTTTGAGAAGACTGAGAATGGGGTCCCAGTTCCTTCTGGCTTGCAAGGTCTTAGTTGAGAATTCTGCAGTTAGTCTGATGGGTTTTTCTTTATAAGTTACCTGCTGCTTTCACTTACGGCTCATAAGAGGGCCTCTCTTGTGCTTATTTTGACCAGTCTGATAACTATGTGTCATGGTGTTTTCCTTTTTGTGATAAATCTCTCAGGAGTCCTTTGAGCTTCTTGTACCTGGATCCCTAGATTTCTAGCAAGGCCAGGGAAATTTTTCTCGATTATTCCCTCAAATAGGTTATCCAACCCTTGTGTATTTTCTTCTTCACTCTCATCAATGTCTATGATTCTTATGTTAGGCCTCCACATAATCCCATATTTCTTGTAGTCTTTGCTCTTTCCTCTTATTTCTCTGCTCTCTCTCTCTCTGTGACTGACTTGTTTAATTAAAAGATGTTATCTTCAATCTCTGAGATTCTTTCTTCTGCTTGATCTAACCTATTCCTGAGCCCTTCCACTGTGTTTTTATTCCTTGAATAAATTTTTCATATCCAGAAATTCCGTTTGATTTTTCTTTAATATTTCAATTTCTTTAGTGAATTTTTCATACATTTCCTATATTCTGTTTGTGGTTTCTTTGTGTTAGGTTTCCATTTTATCTTGCATTTCATTGAATTTTCTTATAAGCCATGTTTGATATTCTTCATCTGTCATTTCAGTGTTCTGATTTTGGTTGGTATCCATTGCTAGAGAGCTGATGTTCCCTTTTGGGGGTGTCCTTTCACTTTAATTCTTCATACTTCCAGAGTTATTTTGCTGATTCCTTCTCATCTGGAGCAGCTTCTTACCTTTGGATTTTCTTTTGTTTAGATAATGACACGCCCAGTTTAAGCTCTAAGCTAGTAGGTTGTGGCTTGTGGGTGAGAATCAACCACGCCCTATATGATGAGTCAGTAAATGCAGTAAAAGGGCTCCAAATTGACCTCCCTGTCAGTAGGTGGTGATTTCCAGGACAAACAAGCTGCAATGGGTCCTGTAACCAGCTCTAGTTCTCCTGCAGAAGACCTCTAGTGCCCCAGGTCCTGGGTAGGGCCCTGGAGTTTCCAGGTGTGTTCTTATTCTCTACCTCAGCAGGGGCAGATGGGGAGTGAGGCTGGGCAAGGCTGGGTTGGGTGAGCCTGCCCTCTAGCTCCACACATCCTTTAAGCAGAGTCAAAGGTCTGTTCCCTGCCTCTGGGCAAATCTTCCAGGAAGGGGCTGAAATAACCCTATACAACCAGAAAGTCTGCATGTGGAGGTGGGGCTGTCTGAGACCTGAAGGCTGGCAGTCTGGAGCAGGCTCTCCTTTTCACCCTCCCCTATTCCAGGATTTCTCCCTGGTCTCTGCTGGCAGACAGGATCCCAAGCCAGCCAAGCTCCCCCACAACTGTTTTATGGGCTGGGAGATTCCATGCCCCTGATCCTGGCCTTACCTGGGAGTGTAGCCCTCCCGTGGAAGGAGGGGTGCCCAGCAAGTGCACCACGGCTAGGACCCACTCTGCACTCTCACCCCTAATCTGCCTCTGTAGGCACCCACATCTCAGGAGACTAATTCACAAATATCCCCTCTGTGCCCTCAGGCAATACGACCAAAACCTGGGTGTACTGGATCTGTCCTGCAGGCCTGTCCCCCGGCCCTATGGATCAATCACTGACCATGCCAGGGAGAAGAATGCTGGTCCCAAGTAACCCATGGGGTTCCCAAGCTGGTTCAATGTCCCTCTGCCTCAGGGTTTGTCCCACCCTGCTAGAGTCACTGGACAAGCAGCACCAGAAAGCGCTGGTGGGTGGGGAGCGTACAGCCCAAGCGTTCCTCAGTCCACGGCAGGATCCCAAAAGGCAAGGGCCAAGTCCCATTGCCTGTGGATGTCTCTGGGTGGTAGCTAAATTGTCTCTCTCGGCAGCCGCAGATTGGGGAAGGGAAGGGGAGAATACAGAACCAGGTGGAAGAACGTCTGCACACTGGTCATCTCGACCCTCTCTCCGGGAGGCAGTCCACCCAGAATGACCAGGCTCTGGAGTCACGCACATCGCCCAGGACCCACTGGAGCCCTATGGCTCCTGCAGTCTGAGCTGGAGTTGGGAAATGTCTGTGTGGGGACAAGTAAGACGGATCCTGAGGGGTTGAGATCCGTCTCCACCCCAGGGAGGACAAAAGTGCCCGTGAGTAGAGAAGCAACATGGCGCCTGCCGACCAGCTCAGGTCTGTGGGGCAGGAGGCGTCCCTGGGGCAGCTGGGAGCCAGGTGCCCTGTCTGCAAGAAGCTTTCTGCTCACTGGTGGCAGCAGTCTCTGGGCTGGTGTTGGCAGGTTACTCGAGCAGCTTGGGACCCCACCAGCAGTTTGAGATGCAAGGGAGGAGAATTTTAACTGTTCCACCTACCCTTGTCGCTGGTCTCCAAGCCTCTTGGGGCTTAATCCTTGCTGATGCCATTCTCCTTACAGCTGTGCTCTGCAACCTCTTCCCGTGGAGTCTCCTATAGTTTCCTTGCAACCCTCATCTGATCTGTGTTTGTCTGTAGGATTATTTTCTTCTCTTTCATCTAAACTTTCTCCTTCTTGCAGAGACGCTCTGGCTGGTGGTGGTTCTTGTCCGCCATCTTGCCTCCTCTAGTTTATATTTACTTTATGGTTCTTTGGTTGTATTTGCTTTTTTCCAAGCCAAATAGCATACATTACTATTATAACAACAAATAAAGATTTAGAAATAAAAGATGTATATGATTATTATAAAAATAGACACTATTAAAGACATAAAGAAGAAAGTAAAATAATTCAAAAGAGATAAACTCTGCTCTCATTTTGTGTGTGTGTGAGCGTGTGTGTATGTGTGTTGTCTTAGTCCATTTGGGTTGCTATAACAGAATATCGTAGAAGACCAGGAGGCTTACAACAAATGTTTATTTTTCATAGTTCTGAAGGCTGAGAAGTCCAAGATCGAGACACCAGCAGATTTAGTGTCTGGTGAGGGCATGCTTCCAGGTTTGTAGATACCTGTATTCCTACTGTGTCCTCACAATAAGGCACAAGGGATGAGAGAGTTCTCTGGGCCCTTCTTTATAAGGGCACTAGTCTGGCCAGGCACGGTGGCTCATGTCTGTAATCCTAGCACTCTGGGAGGCCGAGGCGGGCGGATTGCTCGAGGTCAGGAGTTCTAAACCAGCCTGAGCAAGAGCGAGATCCCATCTCTACTATAAATAGAAAGAAACTAATTGACTAACCAATATATATAGAAAAACTTAGCTGGGCATGGTGGTGCATGCCTGTAGTCTCAGCTACTCAGGAGACTGAGGCAGAAGGATTGCTTGAGCCCAGGAGTTTGAGGTTGCTGTGAGCTAGGCTGATGCCATGGCACTCACTCTAGCCTGGGCAACAAAGCAAGATTCTGTCTCAAAAAATAATAATAATAATAATAAGGGCACTGGTCCTATTCATGAGGGCTCTACTTTTATAACCTAATCATCCCCCAAAGGCCACATTTCCAAATACCATCACATTGGGGATTATATTTCAACATATGGATTTGGGAGGGACATAGTCTATAGCATATGTTTATATATGTGTGATGGTTACTTTTATGTGTCAGCTTGGCTGGGCGACCAGGGTGCTCAGATATTTGGCCAAACATACTGTACTACTATAATAATTTTGTAGCCACCTCCTGTTCCTACTGTGGTGAGCTCAAGTGTTGCAAGTATCTGCTTAAACACCCTGTGACGATAATCACTTCCATGTGAGCAGTTTATCTCTACAATAAATTGTATATCACAATAAAAAAGTATCTCTCTCGGTTCTCTAGTATTCTTCATCATGTTTAGTGCAGTACCACAAATGAATAACATCATGGGGCCCATATGAAATGCCACTAGTGATGCTGGAAGTTCTCCCAAGAAACAGGGAAAAATCCTGACAGTACAAGAGAAAGTTGCATTGCTTGGGAGGTGCTGTAGATTGAGGTCTGCAGCTGCAGTTGCCCCTCATTTCATACAGAGGATTCATCTCATAAGCAGACGATGTAAACTTACAGTATGGATAAATATAGTACAGTATCATAAATGTATTTCCTCTTCCTTATGATTTTCTTAGCAACTTTTTCCTTCCTCTAGCTTACTTTATTATAAGAATGCTGTATATAACACAGATAACACACAAAATATGTTTTATTGACTATTTATGTCATCAGTAAGGCTTCTGAGCAGGAGTAGGCTATTAGTAAAGCCATATGTGGGTTTTTGACTGTACAGGGAGTTGGTGCCCCTAACCCTCCAGTTGTTTAAGGGTCCACTGTAAAAAAGGGTTAAAATAGGGAAAACAGAGGATGTTTTGGAGGGAAAGTCATGGAGCAGTTTCTCTGCAGAGAGCTGTTGTCAGGCTGGAGGAAGGGTTGCTCATGCCACCCTCCAGGCCCAAGCCCAGTTGAGGGGGAGGTCTTCAAAGGCAGCTTGCCGCATTTCCTGCAGTTGGACTAACTGATGGCCAGTGACGAGAGCCAGTGGATGACTGCATTGGGATCATCTGCATCCCAAAGTTTGCTGGGACCAAGGATGGAGTCTCCTTTCCAAAATCCAGATGTGGGTCAACAGGAAGAAAGAGCCAGAAAGGAGCCACTTAGATTGTGCCCAAGAGGGGCACCTGTATGGATGAGGAGCCCTCACTTGAGAGATTCTGGATGTGGTCCACCAGGCCTTTAAAGAGGGAAAAAATACCCCTTGAGGCCAGGCACAGTGGCTCATGCCTGTAATCTCAGCACTTTCAGAGGCTAAGGCAGGAGGATCACTTGAGGCCAGGAGTTTGAGACCAACCTGGGCAACATAGTGAGATCTCATCTCTACAAAATATTACCCACAAAAAAAAAAGAAAAGGAAAGGAAAAAGATTCCTTGAAATAGAAGGGCTTTCAGCCTGGTTGTGAGAACTTTATGGAAGAGATCTCCAGAGATTTACAAAAGTTCCTCATGACAGAGAGAGTCAGTTGTAAGCACCTTCCAGGCCCAGAGAGCCCAGAGTCAGCACCCACCGTGGCATCTACTCAAATAGGAGCCATCGTATTGCCTTAGCCCTCCTGCCCTGGCACCCAAACCAGCAGCTCAGGGAGCGTATGGGAAGGGTAGGCCAAGCCCAGTCTCCCTCCATTCCCCAGGGCAGCTTCCTGCTAACAAGGCCCGAGCTGCTGGAGGAGAAGATTTGGATGCTGGCTAAACCAGGTTTGGCTTTTTTGTTAGTATATTGAACATTCAATTACTGAATTTGAAACTATGACTTCAAATGATCCTAAGGACTACTTGTCACCTAAGAGGGAGAAGAAAGTCATCAAATCTGCTGGATTGTCAGCCAGAGTGGGGAATAATTCCCATCTTGAGTATACTCTAAAGGAATGATGGGTGATTAAGTTGCATTTGATTAACTCCAGACTTGTGCTTGTTCAAAACACCTTGGGAGAAGACCCCGGGAAAGCCCAGGTTGAAGGCCGCCACCTGAGGGCTGTCAGAAGTCTCCTTCCTGGCCTTCCTGTGACAGTGCCCAGCCCTCTCTGCATGACCAGCTGTCTGAGTCCTTGGGCAGCAGCCACAGGTCGCAGACTGCAACAGTAAAGGAAGTAACCCAGAGCACAGCATGTGACCTCTCCTGGTGACACTTGAGCAGTAGGAGGTGGCAAGACAGCTGCAGCAGGTCTATATTTGGACTTTCACTCACGGCAGGCCTGTTGCTATTTGCGGCCCGAGCCGGCTCCTGTTACCATCCCGCTCCGGTGCCCGCTTGCAAGCCTGGGTGGCAAATAGGCAGTTGCGTGCCCAACCTGTGGGGCACGCAAAGGCCGCCAGGGAGGACAGCCTGCCGAACACAGACCCAGCTCTCTAGCAGGAATCCGGGTCCTCTGAGCTAAAAGAAGCATTTATGGACCTTTAGCAGGCAAGTTTTTGGATAGTCACATTTTTCCAATGCAAATTGTATTATTAGAATCTCAACTGAGTGCCACAATGTACGTGCAGCATGTTCACTTGAGGTGGGAGGAGATACTGTGGTACATTGAAGATGTTCACATTACAATGATAGTGTAAATGTTTTCTGTGTTCTTGTAGCAAGAGTTTGCATTTGGTGCGAGGTGTGAGACGCTCTGATGCAGGTAGGGAGAGGCTGGTGACTCTTGGCGATGTGTCTTCGTGGTATTTCTAGTTTAGGGGCCCATGTGCTAGAACTGTTTGGAATCCTAGATGTTGATGTGATCTGGCTATAGTGTTGTGTTGATAAATACTTTTTATTTTAATCTGCATGTACGTGCTGACACATAATTTCATGCTTAGAGTCAAATACTGAAGAACGGCATTGCAATCATTTCTCGCTATGCACACGGCTTCCAGTAGAAAGTTTTCGGTCGGAAGTTTTCAGGTTTGAGCTGTGCCTACAAAGCTGCTTTGAACCATTTTGCATTACCGTGCAGCTGACAGTTGAAAGCAAGTGTCTCAGGAATTTATAGGGGCTACATGGATATACTTCTAAAATTATATGCAAAATTATTTCCGTGCTCCTGTGGGATCACTTCTGGGAAGAAGTCACAGGTTTAAGTAGATTCTCAGAGGTGCCTGCGACCCATAAAAGGTTAAGAAACATTTTGGGAGGGCTTTTCTAATTAAAGCACATGTAAGCCTTAAATAAACATCTTTTTTAAATTTTTAATTGCCACCCTCTGGCACAGAGGTGAGGCTATCCAGCCAATGTGGTCATTATAGATTGCTCCAGGTTTTAGTTTCATCATTTATAAAATGGCAATTTATTGTCCATGTTCCTTTCCCCCTAATTCTGATCCTGTTCAGAAACTAGAAGAGTCTAAGTGTTGAGGAAAAGAGCAT
Source organism: Mirza zaza (assembly GCA_008750895.1). NCBI lineage: Eukaryota > Metazoa > Chordata > Mammalia > Primates > Cheirogaleidae > Mirza > Mirza zaza. Next base: position 40,134 of record VSMD01000318.1, read on the forward strand.
TAACTGTGGGGCGTGTTGCGAAACTCCTACTCTGATGCTGAGCGCGCAGACCAGTTTGCATTTGTGTGTTCCAAGGGCATAGACTGGTGGGAAGAGCGTGTTCTTACTAGTATTTATGGTAAATGTCGGCCAGTCCTCTTGCAAGTGTCTTTCTAACTGCTCTACTTGGTGTTTCACATTCCGGCTTCTAGTCGAAGGATTCCCACGCTGATTTGTTGGTAATACAGAACTGCATGGGAATGTGAGCGGCATTTTTCATGGGCTGTCCCTCTGCCTGTCGGTGGCATGACCTAGTGGAAACCTGGGTTTGGAGCCAAACTCTCCACCTGACCAGCGGTGTGTCCAGCACCCAGAACAGGGCTAAGTACAGAGTGACCCAGATAAATTCTTACGAAGTAAAATTGGCCACAAGGAAGCCTTTACCCCACAGGAAGCCAGTGTTGCCATCTGAAAATCGGGAAACTGAATGACATGCTTTCTAGGGGCTCCTCCATCCCTACAACGCCCCATCTGCGCCTGGCCCGGGAAGCTCTTGCTGCAGGGCGAGGGCTGCTCTTGTAGCCAGCGGCTGGCCGTGCCTGGCTAGAGGCTGTTCTGCTTTGGTGCACCTCCCACCACCAGCTGTTTTTAAGGAACAGATGTTCCTGCAGTGGCCACAGATGATTCCACACTGCTGTGGCCGCTGCGAGCCTTCACTTTGCATCGCTGGTCCTCGGCATCCCTGAGTGACCAGGTAGGAGGCTTCTTAACCCAGGTGGGAGATGCCGAGGCTCAGATAGTGATGATAACAGTAACAACGACAGCAGCTAATGTGTATTGAGACTTGCTTTAACCCATGTCCTATGCTAAGCATTTTATGTGCATTATGTTATTTCATCTAAATGTCAGCCCGCTGATGTAGACACTGTTAGCAAAATCATTTTCTAGTCCGTGAAACCGAGGCCCCAAGAGGTAGTTTTCCTGAGGTCACACTGCTAGGATGCAGCAGAGGCCAAATGCAGACGCTGGACCGTCCCAATCCGGAGGGCAGTGGGGTGGGGAGGGGGAGGGGACAGGACAGGGGATGCTATCTGGTGACTCAGGAGATAGAGTTGGAGTCAGCATCAACT
>VSMD01000322.1:0-35040 GCA_008750895.1 Mirza zaza
GCCAAAGAAACGCTAGACTGGGAGGTCAAAGAACTAAACGGGTCTTTCCTCTGGCTTTTCCGCTGGTGACCCGTGTGACCTTGGGCGAGCAATTTACTTTCTCTAAACCTCTGTCTCCTTGTCTGTGAAAAGAGGAAGCTGGGTTAAATGACAGCTAAGCCTTCTACCACCTCTAATTCTCTCACACTGGGCTTATATCCATGCCCGATTTCTGAATTACAATCTCTCCCTTTCCCAGCCACCTGGAAAAGACAAGGACTAAGAGAGGACAGCCACTTACTTGTCATGACAAGAAATAGGAGATACAGCAGCAGGACAGCTTGTCACTTTCACAAGTTGCTGCTTCAGCCAGTGGTGGGTTTGGGTGAGAAGTGTGGTTATAATTAGAGCAGAGGCCAGTCCTGAATTCTCCACCAGCCTCCTCCAGCACAGCTGGACCTGCCTACTGCACAGGCAGGATTCTGAGAGGCTGCTTTGGTCTTGAAAAATGATCCTTCTTAAAAGGATTTTCCTTCTTCCTCCAGGGAAAGAAAACCCATTGATATAAAACCATACTTCCCATCTGGTTTCCCCTGCTAAATGCCACTCCAGTAGAGACTGAGTGCTGATAAAGACGGAGGAAGGAAAAAGTCGTAAGCTGAGCCTGGTCACATTGCCCCTTGTGATATAGTTTTATTTTTAACTTCAAAACACTTGAACTATTTGTGTTGAAGTTTTCTCTCCTTTCCCTGCCTTCCCAACAGAGCTCTGTCCTCTGCTGCAGCGGATGCACCCCAGCCACCTCCCCACGATCGGCTAGCGCACACTCAGGGGACGCAGGTGGAGCAGATGCTGACTCAGCCCGCTCCATTCAGGTAAGCTTTGCAAACATGAGCAGGTGCAGTAATGGGACATTCGGAGAGTGAAAGTTCAGACAAGACTGAGGTGCACTTGTGCCATGAGGAAGAGGGTTGTTAAACAAATTAGTCACGTATGAGGGAAAAGGGCTAGCCCTGAGAATGAGACCCAGCCATGTGTAAACTCCTGTTTCAAATTTAAAATCTTAGAGCAAGAAGAGATCACCTGCTTTCTGACAGCTGAGGCTTTTTTTTCTACAATTAGCCACGATAATTATGTGATATCTTTAAAATTACACCGTAGTGAGGGGGGTGAGATTGGGGGACAGAGAAGGTGGTAAGGAAATAGGCAGAAGGCCCACCAGAACCCAGAACTCTTATTTTCTAAAGTCCAAGAGCTGTGATCTTTTCTCCAATCAACGTTTGCTGTGTTCTTTGGAAGTAATTTGCATATAGCTTGATTTCCATTTCCCTTGTCACACTACCAGTTAATGTAGCACAATTGTATTTACTGCATGTACTCCTGAAACTCTGCCTACAGAGTTTAAAACCGGTTTTCCTCCAACAATATTCCTTAAGTGTACCTCTCTCCTCCCCAGTTCTCTTGAATCCAAAATGTATCCATGGAACATAAGTGCAAGTATTTTACAAGTTGAAAAACTTATACAGGCTTATGCACCCAAATAAAAAATTGTTACAAATCTGAAATATGCCAATCCAGGAACAAAAATAAAATGATTAATATTACTTGGGGTATCAAAAGTTATAAAATGTAGACAGATTATTTCTAGCTTCTGGAATAACTGTATAGTGTTGCATGCACAAACAAAAAATTGGCAGGGGTAAAGGAGCAGTGTTTATTTCCTTGCTTTTCTTTGGTTCAAAGTTCAGCTAAGGACATCCTGGGAAGTGGCCTATGCTGTAAAAGGGATTATGTACCCTGTGAACTTTGAAATGTACAGATTAAAGCCACCAATACCAAGTAAAAAGAAGCCCAAAGCAACTACTCAGACACCCTAACTCCTGGTTCCTTTCTGCCTGCCTCTGTAATCCCCATATGTACCCATGACTCTGCTATAGGTGTATGGGTTATAATTACACCTGTTTCCTGGGCACAAATTCACTGTGTATAATTGCCTAACTTCATTTAATTTTTCTAGGGTTTTCATGGCACAGAGGTCTCCAAGGTGCACGCTGGGTGCTGTCCCAGTGAGACTAGGGTGTGTTGGCTTAGAAGTAACTGAGCAAATAGGCCTGACTCACAGCTACCCCTAAATAACCCAGCTACCTACCCACTTTCTTGTCACTATGACAACAATTTAAAATACTGATACCGGCCGGGGGAGGTGGCTCACGCCTGTAATCCTAGTCCTCTGGGAGGCTGGGTGGATTGCTCGAGGTCAGGAGTTTGAAACTAGCCTGAGCAAGAGCAAGACCCCGTCTCTACTATCAATAGAAAGAAATTAATTGGCCAACTAATATATATAGGAAAAAATTAGCCAGGCATTGTGGTGCATGCCTATAGTCTCAGCTACTCGGGAGGCTGAGGCAGGAGGATTGCTTGAGCCCAGGAGTTTGAGGTTGCTGTGAGCTAGGCTGACACCACGGCACTCACTCTAGCCTGGGCAACAAAGTGAGACTCTGTCTCAAAAATAAATAAATAAAATAAAATAAAATATAAAATAAAATACTGATACCAATGTACAAGCACCAGATACGAGAATTAATTAGCTGATTAAATAACTAAAAAGTTTAAAGGTAGAGATTTCTAGCATAGATGGAGAACTGCCGATCGTGACGTTGACTAGATCTGGGGGAGGATGATTATGTTTTTAGGGTATAGTGAAGGTACTGAAATCATAGCTCTGTATGCCCAGGATTATAGAACCAGCTGTGGGAATTATCCTTAGCAAACTGTTTGTGTTAAAATTTCAAGAGTTAGGGTGGACATGGTGGCTGATGTTTGTAATCCTAACACTTTCGGAGGTGGAGGTGGGAGGACTGCTTGAGGCCAGGAGTTTGAGGATATCCCAACTCTATAAAAAAAAAAAAAAACAAAAAACAAAAATTAGCCAGGCATGGTGGCTCATGTCTGTAGTTCCAGCTACTCAGGAGGCTGAGGCAGGAGGATCACTTGAGCTGTGGATGGAAAAAATCCAAGCCCTGAATTATTTGAAAGAAGTTTATTCTGAGCCAAATTTGAGGACCATGACCTGGAGCCACTCTCAAGAAGCCTTGAGCAAGTGGGCTCGCTGTGGCTGGGTTACAGTTCAGTTTTATACATTTTCAGAGAGACAAGGGTTATAGGCAAAGTCACAAATCAATACATGAGAGACATACATTGGTTTGGCCCAAAAAAGTGGGACATCTCTAAGGGGGGTGGGGCTTACAGGTTATAGGTGGCTTTAAAGATTCTTTGGCTGGCAATTGGCTGAGAGAGTTAGGCTTTATCTAGAAGACCAGAAAGGATATGCTTACTTTAAGATAAGGGTGTGACCACTCTGGGAGGTCCAGACAGGAGGACATTTTAAATTCACAATAGGCGCCTGCTAGGATGCTTTAAGATGCTTTAAATTTAAGAATAGGCATCTGCTAGGATGCTTGAGTTAAGATATTTTAAATTTATGATAGGCATCTGCTAGGATGCTTGAGTTAAGACAGAGGCTTCTTATCTTTTAGGTGATGTTAATGCCATACCAGAATCAGGTTGGGAAGTAAACCACCGCTTCATTTGGTTAACAAAAGCTGCTTAGTGGGAAGTTACTGTTTGTTAGCCTGACCCAGCTGGCCTCCTTAGGAAAGAGTTTTTAGCAAAAGAAAAAGATCAGAGTTCAGTCCTCAGTGCCTAGGAGTCTGAGGTTGCTATGAGCTATGATGACACCACTACACTCTAGCCCAGGCAACAGAGCAAAACTGTGTTTCAAAAAACAAACAACAGAGAAAAAGAAAAACAAAAAAACAAGGGGCAAAGGGATTGCTTTGTTAACTTTATACATTTTCTTTTCCTGGAATTAAATATCTCCATAGCAGAGAAACAGGTCAACAATGTATAATTAAAGTAATTAGTTGGCTGCTTAATAGTTTAAAAGTTAAAGAATATCTTTGACCTTTAACTTTTAATCTTGTCACCTTCACTGAAGTTAAAGCTAATAAGAAAATCATTATTGCCAGGGCTAGTCACATGAGGAGGCACAATAGTCGGTCACTGACATCATGTCAGGTGCTGAGAGGGCCCCTTGCCTAAAAATAGCTCCCTGACATCAACCCTGACTGCCTACTACTAACTTTAAAATTACAGTAAAGAATGTTAAAACTATTATCTGTTAATCCCATTCTCTTTTGCTTGAGTCAGTGATTGAAATACACATGCTATAAGTGTTATCATGACTCGGTTGGCCAGCGGCACTGGTCACCACCTCTTCCTCACTCTTCCCGGGGCCGTCCTAGTCTGCCCTTGGCACCATCTAAGTTGCCAGCACACCCTTGGCCACCACCATGCAGGTAGCTCTGTGCAGCGCTATGGTTTCTACACTCTCAATAAACATCAAGGTGCAGAAGGAGAAAAGCGTGTGAGTAGAGCCAGAGGCCCTGGGAACATGGGCAAGACACTTCTCTGGGCCTGCGTTTCTCTGCTAGGAAATACAGAGTTCGTTAAGCTAAACCTTTTCCTTTCAAAGTGAGGTCCTTGGACCATCAGACACTGTCTGGAACTTGTTATCAGGGAAGAATCTCAGGTCTCAGCCGGGTCCTCCTGGATCTGAATCTGCATTTTAAAAAGATTGCACAGATGATATCTATGCGCTTTGAAGTTCGAGAAGCTCCTGAATAGAGGCTTTCTGGTTATCTGCCTAATCCAAATTGCTGATTCTGTGACTCTGGGTGTTTAAAAGAATGTGTTGTTCTTTTTTAATCCTCTGGAAGCAATTCTGGCAGCACTCAGAGTGTCTGTTTTAACTTGAGCCCACTGAAGTCTTTTCCATTCTGTGAAGGCTACATTAAGATGAAAAGATTTCTTTTTCTGCCTTAGAACAAAAACACCCCCAATTAGCATACACGTGACACCACCGCAGTCTCCTAAAGTTGTTTCAAATTGCTCTCACAGCTCCTTCTTTATGCTGTTTCTTCAGGGTTCTATTCAATTTAATTCCATTCAGTCCCATTCAAAGAACATCGATTGAGTGCTGGGGGCAGTGTCAGCTGCACCCACTCTCCAGTGCCTAGGAACCCATTCCCACGGGTGCTCGAGACTGCTGATATTCCTGTCAGAGCTCCTTCCACCGCCTGCACAAGCCCGCGGCCACAGCACTTGGCTCCAGTGTGCCCTGTCATCAGAACCTCTCACCGCTCACGGCATCACAGCAGCTTCCAGTGGGTGCCGCTGACTCCCGCAGCCAACCCCAGAGAGAAGCCAGTCCAATCAGCACCCTCCTGTTTTTCTTAATGAGTAGAATAATGAAGGTGAACAATAAACATTACAAATTTGGACCAAAGAAACAAAGATGCCCTCAGGTTGTTTCTGTGGCATCTAAAAGGTCCCAGGTCTGAGCAGAACCATTTGAATTCCTAAGTGCTCAGGGGTCAAAAGGAGTTGGGGGAGGTAGGAGGATTTACATTCTTAAAAGAGTAAGATAAGATTTTTTTAAAAAAAATAAGGTTTGAAGATTATTAAGCCGGTAATCATGCATAAGATATGTTGGAGCAAGGAGGAATTGAAAATTGAAAGGGCAGCCAAGGGCTACAGAAGGATGTAAGGGGAAGAAATGAAAGCCTGGACAAGGGAGGTGGCCATGACAATGACCTTCTTCATGGAGGAAGGACTAACAGTTGACTTACTCATATATTAGACACTTCCTTTTATTTCATTTGATGCTGATACAATCCTATGGGTTATTATGAGCTGCATTTTATGAATGAATAAATTAGCTTTAGGGAGATTAAATAACATCAAAAATTACTCAGCTAATTCACAAGAGTGCTCATTGATTTACCTTATAGTGGGGTTGTCAGGTGAGCCTCTGTGGAAGTAACATGGAAGCTGGAATCCACCATAAATGGCAAAAAGGAGCCCATAATGCAAATAAGGAGCAGAGGAAGGTCCTCCTGGTAGAAAGAACAAGTACAATGGCCCTACGCTGGGATGAGTGGCAAGGCTGGGGCAAAGCTCACGATGGTACAAGGTCAGGTGCAACCAGAGTGTTGTGGGCCAAGGGAAGGACTTCAAGGCTTAGCCCTTATGATGGGAATCCTATTAAGTAGGAGAGTATAACCTAATTTTTAAAATCACTCTGCTAGTGAATATGGATTAGGTGGTGCAAGATAGGAGGGAAGAGACTGATTATAAAGCCATTGCACTAGAACGGATGAGAGATGATTGTGCCTGGCCTCGGGTGGTGGTGGTGGTGATTGAAGTGCATAGAATTTGCCCACAGCTTTTCCAGATCTTTCATCAAGGCCTTCCCATCTAACTGGCAGTAGTTCCTTTTTTTTTTTTTTTTTTTTTTTTGAGACAGAGTGTGTGCCGTGGCGTCAGCCTAGCTCACAGCAACCTCAAACTCCTGGGCTCAAGCAATCCTCCTCAGCCTCCCGAGTAGCTGGGACTACAGGCATGTGCCACCATGCCCAGCTAATTTTTTCTATATATATTAGTTGGCCAATTAATTTCTTTCTATTTATAGTAGAGATGGGGTCTCGCTCTTGCTCAGGCTGGTTTCGAACTCCTGACCTTGAGCAATCCGCCCACCTTGGCCTCCCAGAGTGCTAGGATTACAGGCGTGAGCCACCGCGCCCGGCCTAGTAGTTCCTTTTTGATTGGGACACAATACCAAGCTGCTTCTAGCTCAGTGGTTCTCAAACTTGAGCTTACGGCAGGATCAGCTGGATTCAGCAGGTAGATTCTGTAGGCCGGGGCTGGGGCCCAGGAATTTCCATTTCTAACCAGCTCACAGGTAATGGGATACTGTTGATTCAGGGACCACACTTTGAGACCCACTGTTCTAGCTACCTTGCCTTTGCTTATCAACTTACTCCTTTCTGAATCACAGCACCACAACCTGCATCCAATTAGGTTGCTGCTCCCTTGCTGAGTTCTAAATGCTTCCCTATTCCTTTAAAGAAACAGCCACGCCTCTAACTCACACACCTGGTTCTTCCACTGACTTACATTCCACTTAAAACTACATCCAGTATAACTAGTAAAATCTAGTTCCATGTAGACCTTTGGACTATTTAAGCCTAAATTATATTATTTTGACTGCTGTCTCCTCTAAACAGAAGAACTTTAAAACTCATGTTCTGGGGAGAGTGTGTTGGCCATATACTTGACTAAAGTTCATTTTTAAGAAGATGGGATGTATCGCCTTCCCAGGTAGAAAGCAAGACTTTAAAGGCGCACATAGGGCATAGAAATTGTAGGGGGAAATGGCATCTGGATAACCATACTCTGTCTCAGGCATAGGTTTTTGTCATCTTTCTCACAGTGAAGAATTTCTATAATCTGTGTGCTTTGATTTAGTAGGTGTTTCATTTTAAATCTCAGTATCCATATCATAGTGCAGATTTTTAAGCCTAAAACCTTCCCTTTCACACTTGTCGTTCCTGAAATGAAAAGCTATCAGACCTAGATGCTCCTTGTTTTCCCTCTACTCAGAGCAGGCACAGTATGGGATGTGGCCCAGAAGAGTCCAGTCTGGAAAGATTCTACTGTGAACACTATTCTTGCCTCAACTCTAGCCATGGGCTTGCATTCTCCCCAGATCATGGGGATGGACCTGTGGGTTTCTGAGCGACACAGTGTGATATAGCAAAAGGTACAGAGTGTGAAGCCAGAGAAACCTAGGCCCCTTTGTGCCTCGGTATCCTTATCTCTAAACTGGAAATGGTAAAACCCACCTCACGTGGTTGCTGTGAGAATTAAATCAGATATTGTATAAAAGGATATAAAAGACACTAAAATTTTATTTCTCTTCCTCCCTGACACCCCAAACTCAGAGAAACTTCTCAACCTAGGAATGTCAGACAAACCCCACAGAGGGTAAGGATCCAGTCAGCCAGTCACTGTGTACTGGAACAGAGAAGATTAAGAGAACAGGGCATCTTCTATCACAAGGCAACCAATGCTACATCTAATTTGATCAATTTCGGGCAACACCAGTTGGCTCCAATTTAAGGTGACCAATCAACTGTCCCTGTTCACCTGGGACTGGGGACTTCCAGGAGAGTCCCAGGCAAACCAGGATGATTGGTCATCCTACTCACCCAGCCATAATCACACTATCAAGAATTCCGTATGACCCTTATCTTAGTAGGAACAATTTCCCCCAGATATACAACAAAGGTTTCACATGTGATTTTTTATGCCCTTACACTATATGTGTCTTCCTTCCTTCCACTCCCAAACTTCTCCAGAGTGGTCTCCACTTGCCATGCCCTTCTACTTCGCACACGTCCTCTCTCAAAGTCACTCACCTGGTGTAGCTCCAGAGCCTGACGGAAGGTCTTTAGATAGCAGCTTTAAAAAAAGCATCTTTGTTGTCCACTGGCATTGTTTTCTCTTAAAGGGATAATTTCAAATAACTTCAAAGAGGTGGAGCTCAATAAGGCTATACCACAAATGTTCCCAGCTTCAACAGCACTGTTCCCTAAACCATACTCCTTAGTGTTGAAGGGTAAGAAATGATTGGACTTAGAGTTCATCATAATGTGCCTCTAGCCAGACACATCCCTGCTGCTGGAGCAGAGTTCTCACTACATAGATGGAGCATATAGAACTAGCCAGCCCTTCTTCTCTCTTCCCAGGGACTGAACTCAACTTTGTGGCAGAACAGGGTGGCAAGTATCAAGTAGACGTTGCTGGTGCTAGTAGCTTTGTTCTCATAGGCTTGTTCCATTTGTGATCAGCCTCTTCTCCCCTACCTACAAACTAGCAGCGGACTCAGGATCAGCCAGACTCCATCCTGATTTCTCTTCTGAATAGAAAGTGGATGGTCACATTTTCGCAGGCAGGACAAAGGCCCTGCCTACACTGGAGTGTGTGCTTAATAGCTTTCCCTCCCCGCCATGCAAGCAACACATTTTGAATGGCCAAGGGTCCCACTCCACAGCTGAATTGTCACATTCAGGAGCTCTTTGGGAATCTCTCATAAGCAGTGGCCTTGTCATTATTGTTCTTCTTAGCTTTGCAGTGGCATTTGAGGCTACTGTCACTCTTTCCTTTACATCTGTGAAAACATAGTCCTGATTCTTAGCTCTCTGGTCTCTCCTCTGGCTCTACTTCTTCCTGGTGCCCCCCAAAGTTGTCATATTTGGCTGTGTACTTTGCGGCTCATTTACTGTGTTCTCACTTCCCCAGTTCTGGCTTCCTCTCTCACTTTCAATTGGCCACTTCCCAAGTCTGCATCTTTACGTTCCAGTCCCTCATTTGCCCATCCATATGATCTGCCTTCACCTCTAGCAACTGGTATTAAACTTGCTGGACCCATCTTCCCTCCCAAAATAGCTCCCTCTCTGTAGACCCCTATTTTTCTCAAAATGACAGCCAATATTGTCTCTTTCTGGTTCAAAATCTTGGCATCAACTTTGACTCTTTTTTCTCCATCTACAGACTGAAACCAAATGATTCTCCCTTTGTAATGTCTCCTATCTGTCTCATCTTGCCTATTTTTACTGTCAATCTCACCCATCCAGCTTCCACTGCACTTTCTACACAGCAGTTTCTAACTCTAGGTCCTCCTATTCCATCTGGCCGCCCACTACTCTTACTTAGCAACCCAATTACAATGTTTACAATGTTAAATGGCTCCCTCTAGTGTACCAAATAATTCCAGATGCTTTAGCCTCATATTTAAGAATTTCTATAGTAAATCCACAATGGAAATGGAAATTTTTTTCCAGAAGTGATCAGGAATATGGCAGGAGTCTGCCTGCACATTAAATTTCATATTATAAGATCAGTATCTGGACTCTTGCATCCAAAAGATGTGCTCCTTGCTTGATCCTATTATTCTGTGTCTCAGTCTGTCTCCGTTTGGGTTGCTGTAGCATAATAGCACAGTCTGGGTGGCTTATAAACAGAAATTTATTCCAACAGTTATGGAGGCTGCGAAATCCAAGATCAAGATGCCAGCAGATTCCATGTCTAATGAAGTCCTGCATCCTGGTTCATAGACAGCCATTTCTCATGGTGTCCTCACATGGTAGAAGGGACATGGGTTTTCTCTCGGGCTTCCTCTATAAGGACACTAATTCCATTCATGAAGTCTCTACCCTCATGATCTAATCACTCTCCAAAGGCCCCATCTCCAAATACCCTCACATTGGAGATTAGATTTCAACATATGAATTTTAGGAGGACACAAATGTTCAGACTACAGCACAGTCCAACCCTCTCAGCCGTCCCATTCTGCTCAGTTCTTTCTCTGGCCTTAACACCTTGGTTTAACTTCTACTAGGCCCTGAATCTCTTTGATGTTCTGGCTTGCAACTTCTTATCTGCCTCCTGATTCAGGTTATTAGGAGTAAAAAGCATTCTGGCACAATCCCTCTTTCACACTTAATAGCTCTGGTGGGATCTAGAACAAGGTTCTCATTTATTAATGTGTATAAGATTAAGACGGGCAGTACGTTAAGTATGTAAACTCCAGGAACACACTCTGGCTTAGGTCAGGGATGCGGCCAGCATCTATAACAGTAGAACTTTCTATGAAGATGGAAATGTTCTATTCTGTGTTGTCCCGTAGAGCAGCTAATAACCACATGTGGCTTTTGAGCACTTGAAATGTGGCTAGCATGACTGAGGAACTGAATTATTTTATTTCATTTTGATTAATTTACATTTAAATAGCCACATGTGGCTGGTGACTACCATATTGAGCAGTGCAGACTACAGGTTTGAGAAGCATCACTACTGATTATAATGGACAATAGTCTTTAAGAATCAATATAACAAGCAGTCCAGGTGACCCTTATGCTAACTTATTGGCACATGGTAGGTAATCAACAAATGTTTGTCGGATGGATGGAAAGACAGATGTATAGATGGATGGATCAATGGATGAACAAATAAATGAATGAGACTACAGTTTCCTTGAGATTTAAGGCTGTCTCTCTTGAAAAAGAAAAGCTAGGGCACTGTTCTAGATTAAAAGAAGCTGAAAAATCTTAACACCCAAACACAATAAATTAACCTTAAAAAGATCCTTTAAAAATTAAGAATTAAACAAAAAAATCCCTATAATAGACACTTTTAGGACAACTGAAGAAATTTAATTATAGACATGTTACATGATATTAGAAAAATTATTTTCAATTTTCTTAGATGAGATGTTATTGTAATTACAAAGGAGAATGTCCTTATTCTTAAGAAATACATGCTGAAGTACTTAGGGATGAAGTATCCTATCAGCAACTTATTTTCACGTGGTTTACCCAAAAATGTGTGTATGTGCACATGTATGGGGACTTGAGAGGGAGAACAGAGAGGAGAGAGAGAGAGCACAAAAATGGCAAAATCATTGAATCTAGATAGAACATATTTGCGTGTTCATTGTATATATTACTTCGCCTTTTCTGCATGTTTAAAATATTTCAAAAATAAGTTGAGGGAAAATTCACCCACAATGAATTGGCAAACCTAAAGTAAAATAACATTTTAAAATTCTGCATCTTCTGACTTTTGGGTGCTAACCTCCCCACCCCATTCCAGTGGATAATGATTATACCTATCCCATAATGCTGAAATTCTTACAAATTCTCTAGACCAGGCAACCTGCTGATCTTATCTAATCAGTGTCCACATTTTTTTCTTGGCTCAAATAGAGTGTTGTCTTTTTAAATTAAATTAGTTGCCAATATTTAAAGTTCTGAGGGTTTTTATTTTGATAAATTATATAATAAAATATTTTACATTATGATGAAATATAAAATACTTATTTTATAATAGCAAACATATAGATCACTCCCTATGAGACAAGCACTATTCTAAGAGTTTCATGTGTATTTAAAACATTTACTCCTCACAACAGCACTATGGGATAGGTATAATCATTATCCTCTTTTTACAGATGGGGAAACTGATGAACAAAGAGGTTAAACAACTTTCCCAAAGTCTCATAACTACTGACTTGTAGCGTTACTGTTGAAACCCGTGCAGTCTATCTCCTAACCACTACACTATACCACCACTCACAAAAGTCTGCCTCCCCACTTTCTCTGGAAAAACCAGAAGATCTGGCAACACATTCCCTCATGAGACCAACTGACCAGAGCTGAGTAATGTCACTCCCCTGAAAGCAGGGCATCTTCTCTTTCACTTGCCAGAGTCTCGGCTTCTGGGTCCTTGGAGGTTTTGTCCCCAGCTCCAGCCATAGCACAGCTGAATACACCAGGACGAATGGCACATGATGGATGGATATTTTACAGACACTTACATACTGCCCCAGACCAAGCTGGACATCAGGCTGAACTCTAAGTAGACAGGAAGACCCAGTGGGAGAGAAGGTTAGAAGAAGGTCACTTGGTCCAGACTGGGGGTGGAAGGCTGCCTGGAAGGCCAGGATAATTGCAAATAGACAAAGGGGAGAAGTTACAGGAAGCAGAAGTTACACATGCCATGCTTGGTAACATGCCCCGTAGGAGGGCAGTGTGGGTCAGTGAAAAGAGCATGGGCCAGCATGGCCTGGGTGGCAAAGCTGATTGTATAGCTGTGTGACCTTGGACAGGTTACTTAACTTCTTCCAGCTTCTGTTTCCTTGACTGTAAAATGGGGGCGAGGACATCTCCAGGATGGCGGAAGGAATTAAATGAGAGGTGATGTGAAGTCTCTTTGGCCCGTGACTATAGATGACCACAGTGCTTTTCTTACTAATCTTATTTATCATTCATACTCATATTTTCATATTTTCCCCTAGACTTAAGAAGTAAGAAGAAATTGGGAAGTTATGGTAAGTACCAGGTACTTTATTGGAATTTCGCCTTTCAGAGGTCCAGATCTTGCTTTCTTTAGCTTTCAGCCCAAGCATCTGGCAGACTTGTCCTTATAGTTTGATAGTATTTATCAGCTTTTTGTCAAACCAAAGATGCTGAACAGAACATGGAAGAAATCGACACAGTAAGGGGAAAGCAGAGAGTCGGGAAAGATCTGTGAGCAAAGATTTTTAGTGAAAATTTAAAAATAAAATAGCAAAATATCCAGCAATGATCTAAATGGCTAACAATTCCTTCATTCAGCAACCATTATTGACTTACTAAGACCTACAAAGGCCTAGGCCCCGAGCCAGACGCTAGCGATGCAAATGCGACCAAAACCAGCCCTGACCGCGGTCCTCCCCGCGCCCTCTGCTGGTAGTTGGTTGAATAACAGCACACCCATATTCTGGAACGTTACACTGCCATTAGAAGAAAGTATGCAAAGAATAATTAATAAAACGGTCCATTTGTCTCCTGTTCTAATACCAAGTTAAAAGGCAGGATACAAAACTGTATAACGTAAGTCACCCATAATCCACAACTCAAAAATAACAATTGTCAGCAGTGCAGTCCATAACATGCAGCTTTTTTTTTTTTCTATTCTAAATATACACCCAATGAACTACTGGAAAAATTTTAAAAGAGTGTTTATAGTTGTTATTTCTGGATTGCAGGGTTATGATTGATTTTTGCTTTCTTCTCTGTGGCTTTCTATATAGTAAAAGGTTTCTACAAAAAGCACGTATAAACAGGAATTAAGTCAATTAAAACACACTCACAGACATGCGTAGAGCTGCTCCTCCAGCATTCACTTGTTTTCTCTTTCCCCTGGCCCGTGATGCGTGCAGGGCAGGGCACGCCGCCCGCCCCCCGGGCAGCACCGGCACTGCGAGGGATGCTTCGACCGCCACTGCCACGCTCCGGCCGAGCCCGGCGTCTCCTGCGCGGTGAGGAGCTGCCGCCTGCTCTGCGGCGCTGCCTTCCACACGTGCAAAGAGGCGGAGCACGCGCTCCTCTGCCCGCTGGAGCAGGTTCCGTGCCTCAACTCGGAATACGGCTGCCCGCTCTCCATGCCCCGCCACAAGCGGGCCAAGCACCTGCAGGCGTGCCCGGCCAGCGTGGTCTGCTGCTCCATGGAGTGGAACCGCTGGCCCAACGTGGACTCGGAAACCACCCTCCACGAGAACATCATGAAAGAGCCCCCCAGCGAGGAGTGTCTGGACACAGCCCTGGCCCTGCAGGACCAGAAAGTCCTCTTCAGATCCTTGAAGATGGTAGAACTCTTCCCAGAAAGGAGAGACGCGGCCGAGGAGGAGCCAGCTGCGAACGGGGACGCGGGTGCGGAGCGCGCGGGAGGAGCGGGGGGCGCAGCGGGTGCCGGGGCGCGGCCTCCCGGCTGCCTGTCGCCCGCTGACGGGGAGGCGGCAGAGCTGAGTCAAGAAGAACGAGAGGCCTTAGCCAAAACCAAGGAAGGGTTGGACCTGGACAAGTTCGGCAAGTGGGAAAATATGTTCAGCAAAGAGCACGCAGCGTCCGCTTTGGCAAAGTCGCCAGCGAGCTGCGACAGCCAGAGCAGGCCCGGCTCGGGGAAAGGCCGGGTGCCCGGGGGCCGGGACGCGGCCGAGGGAGAGGGCGCTGCCAAAGGGAGAGAACCACAGGACGCGCAGACGCAGCGGGACTTCCACGCAGCCGTGGAAACGACAGGGCTTGCCCCGTGGCAGGATGGTGTTCTGGAAAGACTGAAAACGGCCGTGGATGCGAAGGACTATAATATGTATCTAGTGCACAACGGGCGGATGCTTATTCACTTTGGCCAGATGCCGGCTTGTACGCCGAAGGAGAGAGACTTTGTTTATGGCAACCTTGAGGCTCAGGAAGTTAAGACTGTTCACACCTTCAAAGTTCCGGTGAGCTACTGTGGAAAGCGAGCTCGAATTGGAGATGCCATGCAGAGCTGTAGGCCAAGCGAGCACAAGGCGGTGGATACTTCAGATCTGGGCATCACTGTGGAGGACCTGCCCAAATCAGATCTCGTCAAGACCACCCTCCAGTGTGCTTTGGAACGAGAACTCAAAGGTCACGTCATCTCTGAATCCAGGAGCATTGACGGGCTGTTCATGGATTTTGCCACACAGACGTACAACTTTGAGGCAGAACAGTTCTCCTCTGGGACGGTGCTGGCTGACCTCGTAACCGCGGCCAGCCCCGGGGGGCTCCACGTGGAGCTCCACAGCGAGTGTGTGACCAGGAGACACAACAAGAGCAGCTCTGCTTTCACTTTCACTTGCAACAAATTCTTCAGGAGGGATGAGTTCCCCCTGCACTTCAAGAATGTTCACACAGACATTCAGTCATGTCTCAACGGCTGGTTCCAGCACCGATGCCCCCTGGCCTACTTGGGCTGTACGTTTGTTCAAAATTATTTCCGTCCCCCGGGGCAAAAGGCAAAAGTGATCTATAGTCAGGAGCTCAAGACCTTTGCCATCAAGCCGGAGGTTGCTCCAGAGCTGAGTGTGGGAAGAAAAAACAATTATTTCTCAGGCCACGGAGGAAAAAGCCAGAATTCTCTAACCAGCCTGCCCTTGGAGATCTTGCAGTACATTGCTGGGTTCTTAGACAGCATCAGCCTGTCCCAGCTCTCCCAGGTGTCTGTGCTGATGAGGAATATCTGCGCCACTTTGCTACAAGAGAGAGGGATGGTCCTCCTGCAATGGAAGAAGAGGTATTCCCACAGAGGCACCTCCTGGAGAGTCCACAGACAGGCAAGTAAACACTCATTTATTTATTCATGCATTCCTCAAATATTTATTAAGACCTTTTTATGTGCCAAGCACTGCACTAGGCATTGGGACAGTTGCTGGGAATAAAACTGACTCAAGGAGGCCAGTCTTGAACATGCAAATAGCAACCCAGATGGTAGTGCTGCTTATCTCTAACTCCTGAATATCTTCCGTTTGCTCACATGATCCATTCTCCTTCCTTTTTCACGCTGGTCTGCCCCCAGGAGGCCGATCTGTTCAAACTGCCTCAACTAGCTCTCTTGCCCTCCAGCTGCCAGTGGGCTAATCTAATGGAGTGTATCAGCAGGAGATGGGAGGCAGGGGAAGAGTGAGGGTGAAATATCTTTTTCTCCCTGCATGCTTCCTCCTCTTCATGACACTTTGAACTGGCTCTGTCCCTTCACTGAAGGTGGCCCTATCAGGTAGCATTCTCCACACGGTTACTCTGGGTCCCAGTGACCTTCCTTCTACCTCCCCTCCAGGCCTAGGGCAGTAACTCTCTAGCCCTGGGTTACTGCATTGTATCCTGAGACTTTCCTACACCCACCTATGTGTTTGTAAAGCATTCCTTTCTAAAACCCTATTCAGATTACCCAGTTTGAGTGTACCATCTTGTTTCCTGCTCAGACTCTGATTGATACAGTAGGCCAACAAATTCTCAGTCCCATGTCAACTAATTTTTAAAAACAATTTTTGCCTTTGAGAAAGGCATTGTGGAATTCTAAATGAATTTGGCCCACTGAATCCCCCTGGTTTTAATGCTAATTTAACTTTTCCCAAAACCCTACTGTATAAATCAAAGAATCTCTCCCTTAGGAAAAACTGTTCTTCCTTTTTCCCTGTGAGTCATGGCTGTTTAACTGTGTTATCACATCTACCAGGTTGTACCATACAGAAGTGAGACTCCTAATTCTTCATATCCCAGATGCTCATAGCATCCTTTCTCAGAGTAAATATGTTGGTAATATGAAAAATGAATTTATGATGTCCACTTAGGCCAATAATTCCATAATCTCACTTTTGAGTTTCTTCCTAATATATGGGTATTTTCAAACTAGCATTGGAGAGTTAGAATTGTTGATCAACTATTTTTATTGATTATATCTAAAACATCTTGTATATTTTTCCTATTATTTATTCCCTGAGCAGTCTTCTTCAAAAAGTGATTATAAAGCTGTCCCTCATGTATCCATGCCTGCATCCCTGTGTTAAATAAACACTGACTGCCCGTGCTAGGGATAAACGTGAATGAGACCAAGATACTGCCCTCAGGAATAGTATTGTCTAAAACTGCTAATACCTTCCTCTGTAAAATCAGATGCAAATAATTTAACTTATATACTAGAAATCTATTCTTTGGCTCAAGTTTGTCCCCAGTTCAATGATTGCTGACCACTCTTAGATATCATTTGGGACAAACTTATTTCCTTGCAGAAAGGAAGAGAATTTAGTTGGGATTAAAGGATACTGCTATTAGCATGGGTTTTTAAAGTAAAAAGGCAAGTAGTTCTAAGATCCCAGGAAACACTTTTCTTATACAGGAATAGTGACAAGAAACTGAGGGTGAAGTAGTCGGGTGGAAAGGGTATCAGGTTATATGCTTACTCGCATAATCATATTTTAAAATTAGCGACTTTGCCACCACATGCCAGGTGGAAAGATCATAGGGTGTTTTACTGAATACCAGACTCATAGAATTCTCCTGTGGGGTTCCTGTTCTAGTGAGACCCTTATTACTTAGAATACTTTAATTTCAAGCAATAGAAAACCAGCCTAAAGTGGCGTAAACAGTAAAGGAATTTATTGGCTTATATAACTGAAAAGTCCAAAGGCAATGGCTCCAGGTAAGGTTTGATCTAGCAGCTCAAAAAAAAAAAATGCCCCAATGATTTTTTTTTTTAATTTCTATTTTTTTCCTTTACTTCCTCAATAATGGCTCCATTCTAAATCAGTTCTCCCTTGGTGGTCCCTCGTAGCTGCTGACAACTCCTAGGATTGTAGCTTCCCAGTTCAAGTACAGAAGGAAATAGATAATCCGTTTTTTGATATCTCAAACACAAGTTCTGGAGTCTCATGGGTGCTAATTGTCCTGATTTGAACTGCTCGTCTACTCTAAAACTAACCACTGTTGATGGAGGGAATGTGGGGCAGGTATGTGTCAATACGCTGACTGCTGTCAGTCAGCCTTTGCAACTACATGGCTGGCTGAGGAGATTAGTAACTGGAAGGCAAACGAGGAATTGGATGCCGGGGAAGGAACTAACAATGTCTGCAGCAGTGACTAAACATTCTGTAGGTTAAGAACAGGAAGAACAGAAAGGCTTTTCCTTACGCTGTTCAAATAAAGCCAGCCTGATGGTGTGGCCCCAGTGTTCACCTGTGAGCTTCTCTCTTTCCCAACAGATCTGGCAGTTCAGCAGCCTCTTCTCCAAAATCAAGAGCTGGGAGTTTAATGAAGTCACCTCCATGTCTGAGCACCTGAAGGCCTGTCCTTTCAACATTGTAGAGCGCAAAACTGACCCGATTCTTTTAACTAGCATGTGTGAGCCCCGTGAGCAGGCCAGAGAAAGCCTGGTCTCCACCTTTAGAGCCAGAGCGCGAGGAAGATACACGTCCTAAAGATTCAGATGCTGCCAGTCTTGGATTTCTCCTTGGAGTTGCTGAAAGCATTGGTAGGACAGAGTGTGGTTTTGAAGATTCCCTTCAGTAAACTGCATATTTGCTTATCAGGGTGTATTGGAATACGCGATGTTCAAATACAAAACCTCCACAGTCTCACCAGACCTTCAAACCTCTGTGGTCACACAAAACCTAAGGGTTTCTTAAGCAATGGCTTGTAACCATAGTGCCATATTGATGGCTTAGTTCATTTCCTTTTTTTTACCCCCTAGAATAGATCAGTCTGAAGAGAAAATAAGTAACTTGAAGCCATTTGGAAGATGAACCCAACTCCTTAAGAGATGAGAAAGCAATGAAATTCCGTCAGTAGCACAGGCCTGTTGCTTTTACACAGGGCTTTTAGTTTACACAGCACTCCTGAATGTGTGGAGCAGGCAATGCAGGGAGGGGCTGAGGTGCAGAGAGTTACTTCGCAGGGCTCCCAGAGTGAAGGCACACATTGAAGGTGCTGGGGCTGGATGTGTCTTGTCAGTCAAGTCCAGGGCTTCTTTTAGTCCCTTACCACCTGTAAGCCCAGATAGTCCTATCAGCCCAACAGAGTAGAGCCCCTGGCTGAGCTCAGCATCGTGGAGGACACCACAGACCAACAGATGAGGGACTGACGTGAGGCCACAGTGTCTGTTGTATAGATAGCATCTTGGCAACATACAGGAGGAAAATCTTGGAAAATGGAGAGTCCAAAGGAGACCCTATATTTATGGAGAAAATTAGGACAAAAAAGCCACAAGACCGCTCATTTTAACATTTTAATAATGACTTAAAGCTGGGCACAGTGGCACATTCCTGTAATCCTAGCACTTTGGGAGGCTGAAGCAGGAGCATCACTTGAGGCCAAGAGTTCGAGACCAGCTTGAGCACGAGCAAGACCTTGTCTCTACTAAAATTAGAAAAATTATCTGGGTGTGGTGGCACATGCCTGTCGTCCCAGCTACTCAGGAGGCTGAGGCAGGAGGATCACTTGAGTACAGAAGCTTGAGGTAGCAGTGAGCTATGATGACACTATTACACTCTAGCCCAGGCAACTGAGCAAGATCCTGTCTCAAATAAAAAAAAAAAAAAGACTTAATCAAAGTTTTTTTCTTCTGAAAATTATATTCTAAGCCTGGCTTAGGGAAAGTATAGGCATAGGCCAGCACCACCTTTTGCTATCTTAAATGACCTCAGTACACTAATGCCAATCTACTATCATGCCAGAATGTACAGGGTAGCCCAAGGAGACCACACATTTGGCAAAGTCCAGACAAGGTCCACTGCAGCTCCTTTAGTATCAGTCACCAGGTCCTAGACACCACTTGGGCACCCCATTGGGGTCTTGGAGAGGAAGACATGTGAACATGTTCCCTAAAATTGCTCCTACCTATTGCTGGTCATGCCTCTAGCCTGACAAAAATAGATGATACTGCTGTTTTTGGTAACAATATTCACAAGAACAAAAGGAAAAGGAAAAAAATGCAGAGTAGAATTTGGCATCTGCAAAGCAGAACTTCTCAACTTCAGAACTATTAATATTTTGAATTGGATACTCCTTTGTTATAAGGGACTCTTCTGTGTGTTATAGGATATGTAGCAGCATCCTTGTCTTCTATCCGTTAAATGCCAGTAGCACCCCCCACATTGGTAACCAAAAATGTCTCTGGATATTGCTGGAAGTCCTCTGGAAGCAAAATGACTTCCAGTTGAGAACCACTGTCCTAAAGGATGTCATGCTAATGACAGAAAGTTGGGATAGACTTATTTTTAGTGCAGCAAAATCTTATCTCACATAGCTATCCGCAATGGTTATGATTTGATGCAGCTCTTCTTTATTTTCTAAATAGGTTTTAGACACATGATTTTAAGTTGGGAACCAGATGGAGCTGGTTCATTTGGTATGGCTTCGTGTCCTTGGGCCACATGCAAAACTATATCCTTTCAGTTCTTTTGGGGTATACCTGAAGCCAGGAAAGTTGAGTTGTCTTGTGTTTATATCCTTCTCATCTTAATCAGTGCCATTTTCCCAGAAGTCCTAGCAGTCCTCAGGCAAGTGAGAAATAGGGAAAGGGTAGGACAGGAGAGTAGGGAAGCAGAGAACAAAGAATTTAGCCAACAAAAGAAAGAGTCTAGTCAATTTGGGTGCTTGTTGTCACTTGGGCCTCTATCTGAACATGGTTCAGAGCTGCTATAGATGACATAGACACCTCTGAGAGGAGTCAAGAAGGCAGTAGTGCAAATCTGAGACCAGAAATATGCTCATCCTTTCATTATAATGTGCCACTTGGTACTGTTTGGTGATATAACTCAATTGTTCTTAATCCTAATGTTTGGTTTATATTGTACATCTGTATATAAGGCACCATTTTCTAAAAAACATAACTAGAGTGTGACCTAAGGTTGTATTCAGTAAAGATGAGTGACTGGAAACAACTGAACACTGAAGTGGGAAAGAAGGGCGAGGGTTCTCCAGGTGTCAGTTCCATGTGCTTTGAATCTAGTCCTTCCCACACGGAGGGAGAAAGCTCCTGAAGTTCACTCCGAGTTTCTTATTTTACTAGAAAAAGAGAGACAGGAGAACTACAAACCAATGGAGATGAAAATCTGGGGCCACAGCTGGACAGAGGAGAAGCAGGGTGCAGTACAGAGAAAGGAAGATGGCAGAGGGCAGAGGGCTTTCCCCTCACAACCTGGGCGGGTGGGACAGCCCAGGGTGGGGACAGCAGCAGCGCCGCCCACATGGCTCCGGGGGCTGCGCACATCCAGCTGCAGTTCCCCTCCCGAGTGCTGCCTGCAGAGCAGTGCCGAGGCCTGGGCTTCAAGAAGAACAAGCGCATTTTATAGTGAGAAGAGAGATGGAGCCATAGGAAAGCCTTTCAGAGAGACTGGGGATTGGGCAGCGAGGATTTGATTAGTGGGATGATGCTGTGGTGAGCAGCCCAAGCAGCGAGTGTCACCTGGTGGAGGCAAGTCAGCCAGACATGGCCCCAGGTGAAGAAGCAGCTGAGGGAAGCAGAGAGGGACTGTGCAGGCCGAGAGGGGGCCGCCTATGAGCAGAGTCCTGGGTGAGCATCACTGCCCAGAAGGGCGGTCCAGAGCAGGGAGCGGGTGAGTGGGGAGGGAGAGGCTGGTACAACTGAGGCAGAGAGGCCCTTGCCGCCTTAGCAGCACAGGGCTCTGCAAAAGGAGATTCTGTCTTACCATAAAGGGCAAGGTGGAACTTGGAGATGTATCAGGAAAATCACTGTAAAAGTCTGATTTATGTGTGATGTCAAATCAAACTGAAATGAAGGATGAGATTGAGTATATCCGTGGTGACTTCTACATACTAGAACTCCCAATGTCTCTGTAAGAGGAAATAAAAGCTGCTTTGCACTCTGAAAGGCTAACTGGGTGAATCTTGTGAGTTAGGTCTAGAGACAGATTTGTGATTCACTGGCATAGACATCATCATTGAAACCAGGAAGCATGTATCATGAAGAAAAGCCAAGAAACAAGCCCGAAGGACGAAGCACTCTAGACACATGGGCAACTCACCTGCTCTCTGAGGTCCTGGAGCAATTAACTGAGTCTCAGCCACCAATCCCAGCTCCTCCTTGATCCCGATACCTTCCCCATCTTTGAAAGCTGGACCCACCTTCCATACTGATAATAGCCCAGGCTTCTATGTCCTACCAACCAAAGATCCCCTGCACCAAATCCCTGCCTTTTCTTTAGATTTTACCCCAGGATCTTCTAACTTGGACCTGGCTGAGGGTGAGCACAGAAGCCTGCATCTGGGATAAACCCAGCTTGCCCTGGCCTCTCACTCTCTCCCTGTTGTGCTTGGTGATTCACCTTCTGCCTGTCACTGGCTGCCCCGTGTCCTCGCCTCTTTTCTTATCTTCCCCAGCCCTAGACCACACAGATATGCTTGCTCCATCCACCATCTCTCCTGGCCACTGAGTTCAGTCCAGGTATAAGGAAGCCTGGACTGTCTTGAGCAGCAGCCACTGTCTCTGGCTTCAAATCCTCTTATACCTCACATGAGTTTATTTTCCTTTAGCTTTAGTCTTTTCTGTTGGCCAAACCTCCCCTTTCCTTCTTCCTATCCCCTAATTTCAAATCTCCATGTCTTAAAAGAGCATGGTCATTACTCCCAGGCTGAAGGTAGCTGGCCTCCCACAACGGCTAAAGCCAGAAGAAGCTGAACTGCTTTAATGCGGAAACCACCTGGCCCTCTCTTAGCCCACCTTAGGGCCACTCCTCAAGCTGGTCTGTTTTGGACTGGGCCAAAAGGTCTAGGACAAGGGGTCTAAGACTGGGTCTTAGACCCAGTCTAAGGACAAGGCCTAGCCCTTGACATCCAGGCTTCAGGGGCACAGGAGGGGGGAAGAGGGAGTCTCCTGCATGTGCCTGGAAGAGGGAAGGAGAATTGGAGCCAGGGAGAGTCAGAGCCCTTGAGGGCTGCACAAAAAGTACTATTTACCTAAGCATAGAGGTGAGCCATAGTCCCACTTTATTTCCAATTTTAAAACTGAGCAGAGAGAAGGTTCAGAGATATATCTGCAAGGAAGGAAAGTGGGAAAACAGCATAACCAGGTAAACCAGGCAATCTAGATACACCTTCCCAGGTGAGCAAACTGGGAAGCCTGGAGAGCACAAGGTTGGAGAGCAGAGTCGGGGGGAATAGGGGACATTCGTGGGGAAGGAGGAAGGACCCCAATACACATGTCCATGAGCTCATCCAGGGGAGAGAGGACGCTGAGGGGAAGGAGACCCCTTCTTCATGCTGTCTCTGCCCTAACCCTCTAATGGAACTGGCGAGGTAAGCATGTCCGGAGCCTCAGGCAACCCATACATCTTGTTAGACACTTGCGGCAGGAATGGGGAGGGGGTGGAGGCAGAGCCACTTTGGACATGAGAAGTCACAGTTGCAGTAGACAGAGAGGGCCAGTCACTGGAGGAGCTTGACATAATTTGCAGGGAAGAGTCCAAAGTGGCCATGGCAACGCCCCCGCCACCAGCCCTCGTCCGCCATCTCGATGTCAGTGATGATGTCATCTGGATCAAAGGAAAGCTCGTCGCTTCCCTCTGCGGAGGAAGTTGAGATGTTAGGACGGCCAGATGTGAATCCCTGCATCCCCATGTGCCCCCTTCTCCAGTCACCAGGCCCTTCAGGCCACTCCAACCTACCTCCTTGGTAGTCATACAGGGCCACAGCCGAGATGCCCATGGCCCCAGCCGGGCAGCCTGATGATCCTGTATAGCGAGAAATGTGAACTTGGTCTCACCACCATGGAGAAGGCAAAGAGAGATCCTGCTGCACAATCAAGAAATTCTTCTTCCTCTTACCCACCTCCCCCAGACCTGTCTGAATTCAGGAGCTGCTGCTTCTCCCACCACTCACCAGCCTCAGGCTCGAGCACATCCTCATAGTCCCCTTCTGGGTCATCAACCTGCGCGTGTCTGTCCATCTCCTCAACATCCTCATAGTCATTCTCAGGCTCAGGCTCAGGCTCAGCATCAGGTGCTGCTTCATACACTGGCTCTTCCTCCACCTGGAGGCCTTCCAGAGTCCTAGGGGGCAGAGCTGGGGGCTCCTCGTTATCCTGGGAAGAGACAGCATGGAGCAGGGTGACCTCCACTCACCAGGAGGACACAAGGAGTCTCAGTGGAGAACTGCTGGGATCCACCCTTCACCACCCTGCCTCCTCCACCCTCCACCCTGGCCTCCGCCTACAGCCTCTCCTGGGGAACAGTCTCATCCATGTTTGTTTCTCAACATCCTTGACACTCACACACTCAAAACATCTCCCAGAGCTGGTGGGAGGGGAATATAAGAGGTCAGGGTGGGGAGGAGTGGATTCCTTAGAAGTCAGATTCCTTAGAAGACCAGGAAGACATTGAAGCAAAAGCACATTGTTGAGATACCACAGCCAGGATAATTAACAGTCCTCATTTACCCAGGACTGAAGACTTTCCCAGAATGTAGAACTTTGGGTGCTAAGACCAGGAGAGGTCCAGGCTAACCAGCATGGCTGGTCCCTCTATACAGTTCACCTTCCTAGGACTTGAGGAGATATGGGGTGGGGACACAGAATCTTTGGGGCTCTGCTTACCTCTGGGAGATTCTGCCTTGTGGGCAAGGGGGGCATTGGTTGTTCCCTGACGGTTCTCACAGGTTCGGGCTCTGATGACAGATGGCTCCCTGCTGGAGGCCAGGCCTGTGGGGAATGAAGCATCTCCCAAGTTAGCAAACCTGCATCTTCACTTTTACACTCACCAGCAACACCCTCTCCTGCTCTCTGCCAATTCACATGGAACTCAGCCCTCAAGATTAGTTCCTACAAGAATAACTGGCTGCCCCGGCTGGTGACTGGCCTTCTGTTGTACTACGTAAATTTTGGGGTTTTTTTTTCAGGTATACGAGGCCTAACTCCAGTCAGACTGAAACCTTCCTAAAGACAGAGATAGCAGACTGCCTAACACAGGGGAGGCCTTTGCCTCATTTTCTGCCAGGGCTTTGGACCTCTTAGGTCCTGTCTGGCAAGAGATCCTGGCCATGGATCCCAGAGGGCAAGGCACTCACCTCAGAGGAGATTTTCTTGGGCAGTGGGGCCGGCACCTCTGGCTCTTCCACAGGCACCACCGGCGGTGGCTGAGCCTCCTGGCTCATCTTTACCACAGCCTTTCGCTCCTGCTGCCGCCTGGCCACCTGCTGTGCCTTCTCCTCTTCCTCCCGCTTCCTCTTCTCCTCAGCCATGGACTCAAATTTTGCCTTCAGCCCACGGGCACCACTAGAAGCTGTAGACAGAGACAAGAAGAATTGGGGTTGTCTTGGATTGGGGCTGGGGAAGGGGTGGAGCTTGAGGGAAGAAGAGGAATCGGTTTAATATCCAGAAAGAGAGAAGAGGGGAAGGAAACTCATGGAGGGAAGGTAGAGAGGTGCTGATGGAGGAACAGGGGGATTAGAGGATGATAGGGTGGCTCTGAAGCCTGGATTTCCACGTGGCCAGGCTGTGCGATCTCAGCCTCTTGTCCTTTCGGAATGATAAGCCTTGGTTCCCTAACCAGCATCCTTCCCTGTCCACGTTCCTTAAATCTGTGTGCCTTTAGCCACCACCACCCTCAACCCTTGTCCCACACTCCCATCCCTGTGCACCCTTCCCTAGTGGTTCCCCAGCCACCCTCCCCCATTCCTCCCCCAGGGCCACTCCATCTCTCTATCCTCATGACCTGGTTTTTCTAGGAGACGTAATCTGGGAATATGAGGGTAGAGATTGAATCCACCTCAGCCAATCTTAGTAGCTAAAGGAATGGAGAAGATTGTCTGAGGAGGAAAAAGAATATGAAGAAGGGGTTGAGGAGCACAGAGAGAGGGACTCATGGACACTCACCAGCTTCTGTGGGTGTCGTCTTCTGATAAGCCGTGGTTGGGGCCTCCATTTCATTGAAGCTGGCAGCGCTCTGGAATAGGAGAACGGTATGTGGGGGGGAGGGGCCGGGCAGTAGAGACCTGAGGCAATGTTGGGGGTTGGGACTGCTGTTGGCAATATCCCAAACCATCTGATGCTCAACAGCTGGACAGGGTTTTTGTGGTAGAAGAGTTAAGAAGTTCTAAACTGGTGGGCTCAGCTGCCCTTTTTGAAAACTCAGTGTACTTACAATCTCATGTCTCCAAGCCCAGTTGCCTAGATATAGCCAGGACCCTGGCCAATGCTTGGGGAGGACAGGGTCATGGAGCGGGAAGAGACTGAGATTGGGATAAGCAATGCCAAACAATCAATGAAATTTGAAGTCTCACATCACCTTTCCCTGGGCTTTCCCTCTCTCTGCATCTCTCTCTGCCTATCTCCACTCTCCTTAGTTAAGGCTCAGACTCTGGAGGATGTACCTGTTAGATGCTGAGGGCAGTCAATGGGGAGTGCAGGACACCATCAGGACGGGCTCAGGAAACCCACAACCACTGTCCCTTCCTTCTCCCAGCAATGCCTCTCACTTTTCTCTGTGCACTTCCCTAAACTTAGGGAACTCTTCTCAGGACATTAGTGTTCAGTGCTTTACCTTATCCACTCGATCCTTCTGAATTCCATACTGGCCACCAAAGCCCTTGGCATAATCTGCAGGACAGAAAGTTCTGAGAGTCATATCAGGAGATTAAAATGCTGGGAATGAGTGGGGAGAAGGATCGGTGAGAAGAAATACCAGAAAGACAGGAATGAGGAAAACAGGTGTAGGAGGAAATGTGAGAATCAGAGGATAAAGAGAGGCATGGATGGGAAGAGAAGGAAAAGGATGAGGAGAGGAAAAGTTGGAAGAGAATGGAAAAGAGAGAGATGCAAAGAGTGAAACAAAAAGAGATGTGACAGACAAAGGGAAATGTAAAAGAAGAAATAGGAAAAGGTCAGGAGAGTCTTCCAGCCATGCCTGTGTGTCCCAGGGAAGCAGTAGACCTCTCTGTCCTCTATGAGGCACAGGGGCTCATAAGACTCATAGCCAAGCCACCCTCCGGCCACTGCCCAGCCTGTCTGTGGGCAATGACCCCTTCCACAATGACCCCTTCTCATTGTCCTCCCTTCCCTGCCCTTCTCTTAGTCCTATGTTTTCCTCTCCACCTCTCCTGGTCTCGCCTCCCCCACCACACATACGCATGCGCGCGCGCGCACACACACACACACACACACACTTGCTGTCCACTCTACCACCTGCACTGCACATCTGCCCTTCTGCATTCTGGGATACTTGGCAAGCTTCCAAAAAGGAAGGAGACCCGTATACTAAGCAGCATCTTTCTCTGTCCACATACCTTAAATCTGTGATCTTCCTCTTCCCAGCCCCAGCTCACCTCTCTGGGACTCGTGTTTCTCTGTCTCTCCCTTGTAGTCATATCCCAGAGCTGCTTTGTCCTGTTTATCCTTCTCAACCCCATAACGGCCACCAAAGCCATGAGAGTAATCTGTGGTTGAAAGAGTAATGATGAGAGCCCACCCTCAGCCTCCAGCCCACAGGACAGTGCTGGAGAAGAGAGGTCAGGAGGAATGGTGCAGGGCGTCAGGGGCCTGAGAATAGAGCAGGGCTTGAATACAGGTGAATTAAAGAAAAGCAGTGTCCTAAGTCACCTTTAATTGAACACTGCTCATTCTTTTCCTCTTCCTTTCCTCCCTCTCCTCTATCCCAAGATGAAAAGATCATTTCAATGTTCTCCCTTCTTCTCCAAGGAAGGGGAAGTATGGAGAGTGTGGGGAGAGATTTTCAGGAAAAATAAAAAAAAAGAGGCAGATACATATGAAATATATGTATTTTTTCTACTTCCATATAGGCACATAGAAATGTCAGCTAAAATATAACAATTTATTTTATGAACAGTAAAGCTCAAAAGAAAAGAAGGAAAAAATGCTGGCTCCAGAAACAAAGAAATGAATCAAAGTTCTGTGTATGAGGATAATTATGAGCTGATACCACAGAAAACCCAAAGGCATTATATTAATAAGTTCCAAATGTAGTGAATAGTGATAAGGATCTAGCATCTGAGATTCTAATTTCTATATAAGAACAAGGAGGGGAACTAGGGAGCTTGAGATTAATCTCTGCCCATTCCTATACAGGAGTTCTAGAAAAATTCTACTTACTTCTTCAGGGATGTGGTGAGGAAGCTTATAGTCTGTTTAGCATTTGATAGGGGAAAAATTTACCTATGAGATTTGGAAACTCCAAGGCTACAACTGAGTATGGAATGCAAATACCCAATTTTTTCCTACTTATATGATGTGGGAATTCTATCCTGAGAAATTAACTTAAATACTGATCCAGAAAAATATATATCATGGAAAGAGTAAGCATAAAAAGATGGCATGGAGTCTGGGTGCAGTGGCTCATGCCTGTGATTCCAGCACTTTGGGAGGTTGAGGCAGGAAGACTGCTTGAGTTGGGATGCTATAGTGAGTTAGGATGACACCACTGCACCCTAGCCCAGACAATAGAGCAAGACTCTGTCAAGAAAAAAAGAAAGAAAGAAAGAAAGAAAGACAGACAGACAAAGAAAGCAAGCTAGTATGGATATGGGACAAAGTGACCTCAAAACAAAATGTGTTGAAGAGACAAGAGAGACATAACACAAGATAACACAAAGATAAAAGAATAATTCATCATTCGTCAGGAATATATATGCTATTAACAGAATCAAAATTCATGAAGCAAAGACTGACATATGTAGAAAGAAGAATAGACAAATCCATAATCATTGTTGAACACTCTTCTCTCATTCATGGATAGAAATTTTGGACAAAAAGGAATAAGTAAAATTATAGAAGATCCAAATAACATTACCAACTAATAAGACCTAATTGACTATTATAGAACACTATACCTAAAAACTATAGGATATACTTTTTATGCACATAGAACATTCACCAAAGTAGACCATGTGCTGATCCATACAGTAAGTCTAAATATATTTCAAAATATTGAAATATTACAGATCTTATTCTGATCACAATAGAATTAAATTAGAAGTCAACAGCAATAAAATTATCTAGAAAATGTCCCAAATACTCAGAAAGTAAATAACACAC
Source organism: Mirza zaza (assembly GCA_008750895.1). Lineage (NCBI taxonomy): Eukaryota > Metazoa > Chordata > Mammalia > Primates > Cheirogaleidae > Mirza > Mirza zaza. The sequence continues at coordinate 28,780 of VSMD01000322.1, forward strand.
TTTTAAATAACCCACGGGGTCAAAGAAGTAATTACAAAGCACATAAGAAAATATTTTGAACTGAATGAAAATTAAAACACATTTGACATTTATTGAATGTAACAAAAGCAGTGTTTAGAGAGAAATGTATAGTTTTGTAAGTGCCCATATAGGAAAAAAAAATGCTTAAATTCAATTATCTAAGTTTCTACCTTACGAAGCTAGAAAATTTTTTTCATATGTTTATTAGCCATTTGTATATCTTCTTCTGAAAAATATCTGTTCATGTCTTTTGCCCACTTTTTAATGGGGTTATTTGGTTTTTTCCTTGCTAATTTGTTTGAGTTCCTTGTAGATTCTGAATATTAGTTTTTTGTCAGATGTATAATTTGTGGGACATGAGAGAGTATTTTCTCCCATTCTGTAGGTTGTCAATTCACTCTGTTGATTATTTCTTTTACTGTGTAGAATCTTTCTAGTTAAGTCACATTTATTTATTTTTATTTTTATTGTATTATATTTGCTTTTGAGGTCTTAGGCATGAATTCTTTGCTTAAGCCAATGTCCAGAAGAGTTTTGCCTAAGTTTTCTTCTAGGGTTTTTATGGTGTCAGGTCTTACACTTAAGTCTTTAATCCATCTTGTGCTAATTTTTGTATATGGTGGGAGATAAAGATCCAGTTTCATTCTGCATTTGGCTATCCAATTTTCCCAGCACCATTTATTGAACAGTGTGTCCTTTCCCTAGTGTATGTTTTTGTCTGCTTTGTTGAAAATCAGTTGATCATAGCTATATGATTTTATTTCTGGGTTTTCTATTCTGTGCCTTTGAGCTATGTGTCTACTTTTATAAAAATGTCCAACAAACATATGAAAAAATGTTCAGCATCACTAATCATCATGGAAATGCAAATTAAAACCATAATGAGATAACACCTTACCCCTGTCAGAATGGCCATTATAAAAAAAAAAGTTAAAAAACAATAGATGTTAGTGTGGATAGGGTGAAAAGGGAATGCTTATACACTGTTAGTGGAATGTAAATTAGTATAACCTCTATGGAAGACAGTATGGAGATTCCTCAAAGAACTAACTAACACTCTGGAAGGCTAAGGTGGGAGGATTGTTTGAACTCAGAAGTTGAAGACCAGCCTGAGCAAGAACGAGATCCTATCTCTACTAACAATAGAAAGAAATTAGCTGGACAACTAAAAATATATATAGAAAAAATTAACCAGGCATGGTAGCACATGCCTGTAGTTCCAGCTACTCAGAAGGCTGAGGCAAAAGGATCAGTTGAGCCCAGGAGTTTGAGGTTGCTGTGAGCTAGGCTGACGCCATGGTACTCAAGCCTGTGCAACAGAGTAAGACGCTGTCTGGAAAAAAAAAAAAAGAAGAACTAAAAGTAGACCTACCATCCAGTCCTGCAATCCCACAACCGGGCTATCTACCCAAAGGAAAAGAAGTCATCATATCAAAAAACCACATGCACTTATATGTTTATTGCAGCACAATTCACAATTACAAACATATGGAATCAGCTAAGAGCCCATCAACCCATGAATGGACAAAGAAAATGTGGTACATATATACCATGGAGTACTACTCAACCATAAAAAAGAATGAAAAAATGTCTTTTACAGCAACTTGGATGGAATTGGAGATCATTATACTACGTATTTCAGAAATGGAGGAACAAATACCGCATGTATTTACTTATAAGTGGGAGCTGAATGATGGGTATACAAGGTCATACAGAGTGGCATAACAGTCTTTGGAGACTCAGAAGAGGGGAGGGTGGGAGGAGGGTAAGGGATCAAAAAATTATCTGTCGAGTGCAATGCATGCTATTCAGATGATGGGTCCACTAAAAACTCTGACTTCATCACTATACAATTAATCCATGTATCAAAAAACCACTTGTACCCCCTAAATCTATTGAGAAAAATAAATAAGTAAATAAAACCATGGTAGAATCACATACTAAAAAAAAAAAGGTGTGGGATGATGCAATGGGAAGGTGATCTCAAATGATTTGAGATGATAATAGAGATTATGTCAGGAAAATAAAATCACCTATATTGTTACCAAAAAATAAAAGCTATGAAAAGAATAAATTTAACCAACATTAAGTAGGAGAAAAATTAGTAAGCAGAAACCAATACATTTTTTAAAATAGGTAAATAATAGAGAAAATTAGCAATGCCAAAACCTAGTTCTTTGAAAAGAATAATAAATTTGATGAACTTCTAGTAAGAATAATCAATTAAAAGGAGAAAAAAACACAAACAGAAAATATCAGAAATGAAAGTGGGCATTTCATATCACCACAAATCTTACAGAGGTTAAAAAGAAAATAAGGGAATACTATAAATGAATTTATACCACTAAATTTGACAACATATATAAAATGGACAAATTCCTTGAAAAGCACAACATATTTCTTCTCACAACTTAGAAATGAAAAGTGAAACCAAAGAAAAGAAAAAAACAATAAAGAAATTTTAAAAAATGAAATAAAAAATAAAAAAAGAAAAGAAAAGCACAGCATACCATAAGTAACTTAAGGAAAAATAAAAAGAGTTGAACTTAGTGGGGGAAAAAACATAAAGAAAACAAATGGTTTATTTTTATTGACCTCTAGAACTCAGTGAGAAGTAAAGACAAAATTTCTCTCTATGGGGCACTTACTAAACCCAGGGCTCATGAAACTCCCATAAAACAAATATCCCTCTTCCCCACTGAAATAAGTTTACAAACAAAAATTACAAACCATCAAGGGAATAAATAACCATAAGGGAAATCAGATTGATCAAACAGAAGAACTGGCAAACCTGAAAGCTGCAAATAATATAAAATATGAAAGAAATAATAAAATAAATATTTTTAAAATAACTAAAGAGCTTAAAGAAGGGGGGCAGGGAACCATGATAAAAGCAATAAGACATTATAGGAAAAGAATCAGCAGATTTGCAATAGAACCAAAGGGAACTTCCAGGAATGAAAATATGTGAAAGAAAATTAAAAATGTAATGGACAGCTTAAACAGTAATTGATATAATCGAAGGGGGAAATACTGAACTTAGCATAGATCCAAAGGAATTATCCAGAATGCAGCGCAGGAAGATAAAGAGGAATAGAGAAGAGAAATTAAGAAACATCAAGAAGAGAATGAGATGGTCTAATACACATCCAATACAAGTTCAAGAAGAAGGAATAAAAGAGAAGAGAGGAGAGGCACAATTCAAAGAGAAAATATGTGAGAACTTTCCACAATAAACATCATGTCTGAGGTTCAAGAGGAGTGATAAGTTTCATATAGGAGAATAATAATAGATGTAATACTTATACACACCTTAATAATACTGCAGAATATCAGACCAAAAGAAAACCTTTAATAATCATAAAAAAAGATAAATAAGACATGTTACTTACAAAGGAATGATAATTAGTCTGACACAAGAGAGATGTCAGAGACAATGAAATAATACCTTCAAAGTGGGGAAGGGATAACAACAATGAAGAATAATGCAAAATAAAGACATTGTTCAAAGACTGGGAGTTCTTTCATAGACTCGATGAAAGCATTATCAAAGGATATATTTTAGCAAGAAGGAATTAGAAGCAGCAAAGATGAAACAATGAAATACGATAAATAATGTTGAGCTAGGAAATTGATAAATATGTTAGTCAATTTAAATATGCATTTACTAAGTAATAATAATGATTAATTTTGTGGGATTTAAGAACAAGAAAGAACTAATATACTGAACAACAATAATATGGTTGGTAGAAAGAATGTAGTTAAAATAGTCTAAATTTCCTATATTATTCAGAAAGAGATAGTGATTACTTTTAAAATTAAGGCAAAGATGTATGCTAAAACTTAGAGATAACCTCCTAAAATAAAAGAGTAGAAGGAGCAGAGTACTTTATCTTGAATTCATTAGAGGAAAAAAAAGGATTTAAGGAAACTTGATCAATATCATAGAAAGCAATAAAGGGGAAAGAAAGAAGCAACTATACACTTGGATTAAAAAGTAAATAAAATAGAGGGGAGCAGGGTCACAGGACTAAAGGGTGCTGATGGCAGCTGTTGGAAAATGAAGTCTTAGCAGAGGAGGTGGCCAGTCAGGTTGCAGAGGCTGAAGCACAGGGTGCTCACCTTTCTGAGATGTGTGTTTCTCCACTTCTCCTTTATAATCAAAACCGACTGCTGACTACATAGAGGAAGAGAGAGAATGCATTAGTCTGAGCTGATGATATTTCCTTTCCCTGACTTGCTGTTACTCTCAGCTCTGCCCCTAGCACCCTGGGGCTGCGTATGGAGGTTTAATGTAGAACAGGCTGGTGTGGGTGGATGCAGTGTGTACAGAGCAATGAACGTGGGCTCTGGACACAGACAGTTCTAGATTCTGACCCGACCTCCCCTACCTACAATTGTTGAATTTTAGGCATGTTCCTTGATATTGCTGAGGCCCAGTCTCTTCAAATATAAAATGAAGAGAGGTATATCTGCCTTACCTACCTTGACTGTAAAATGAGAGAAATGATCCCTCTTCATTTGGGATATTATGAGAACTAAAGGGGACAAGGTATATAAAGTGTCTGTATCAGGTCACTAAGTTAGTGCTTTTCTTCCTAATTAATTCTTGCAGAACTAAGGAATAATAACTATAAAAGTGCTTTGTAAACGATAAAGCACTATGTTCATGTAAAAAGAGATAATATCCTATTCCCAGTTGATTATACTGTGTCTCTTCTCTTTCCTTACTCAGCAGTAGAAACACAAAGATGTGGATTTTGGTGGGAGAGGAGCAACTGGGAGGGTCTGGATCCTAGCTGACTCCAGGACTGGAGATGTTGGCCCAACACCTAACATCACCATGGAGCTTTGTGTCCATCTGCTCTATAACTATGGGTCTCTAACCAAGTCTGGGTTTTGTATCTTAAAAGCTAATTCATATGCATTATTTCTTGAAACGCTATTTAGGTGATTCAGTTTGTGGCTTTGTGAGCAAAAGACATAACGATAAGAGAGTAAGCAAAGACAGGCAAAGGGGGGCCAAGATGGAACCAGAAATTCCATCCTGATTATAAAATATTGCTTGCTCCACATTCCATGAGTGCATTTAGAATTTACCTTCTGCATTTTTCCTTTCCTTTACAGCATGTTTTGAACTTTCCTAGTCTTGCTTTCCCCCTCCCCCTACAATACAAACAATTAGTATTCTAAAATTTAGCTTTAAGGACACCTGCCCACCTAATTAAAAATGCTGGTTAAAAAAAGAAAATCTCAGCTGGCCGTGAAGGAGATGTCCTCTCTCTACGTGCAGCTTCAAGGGAAGAGGCATCACTCTGCACCACAAAAATGAGTTCAAAGAATCTGATCTATTAAGGTGTGGAACTAAGAACGTCAACGAGTCATCAATCTTACTCTCCTGTCCACTGTATGATGCTGTAATCATCCTGTCCTTTTTTTGCTCTTTAAAAAACAACTTTTTATTTTTGTATGAAGGAGTCTTTAAAAACACCCAGACTTCTAAGATTGATGCTAAATCTTGTGAAAAGTAACCTTTACCTTCTAAAAACATTGTAATCCTAATAAGTTATTTTACTTGATTTTTTGCTGCCACAGTAATAATATTTAAACTGACATCTCTGTTTTCCTGAAAGGCATGAATAGTTACAAGGTTTTGATGTTAAGCAAAAGAGGAGCTTTGAAATCCTCTTTTCTCTCTTCATGCACAGGTAAAATAAAAACCAATAACTTGAGGAATTTCTTATTCAAACAGAGAGTCTGAGAGTCTCTGCCTTATTTAAATGAATGCCTTTCAGTTCGGCATGTGGGCGCCAACATTGGCGCCAAGGAACTAGCTGAGGGAGCTCATGGTGCTGGGTCCTTATAGCATCCACTTCACCAAAGAAGCATGAGTGTTCATAAGGGGTGAGTATTTTTTTTTTTTTTTTTTTTTGAGACAGAGTCTCACTTTATTACCCAGGCTAGAGTGAGTGCCGTGGCGTTAGCCTAGCTCACAGCAACCTCAAACTCCTGGGCTCAAGCAATCCTGCTGCCTCAGCCTCCCAAGTAGCTGGGACTACAGGCATGCGCCACCATGCCCGGCTAATTTTTTCTATATATATCAGTTGGCCAATTAATTTCTTTCTATTTTTAGTAGAGACGGGATCTCACTCTTGCTCAGGCTGGTTTTGAACTTCTGACCTCGAGCAATCCACCCGCCTCAGCCTCCCAGAGTGCTAGGATTACAGGCGTGAGCCACCG